>PVLA01011812.1:0-49716 GCA_004027455.1 Hydrochoerus hydrochaeris | reverse complement strand
CCTGCTTTTTTTTGAGTTCCTGTTGCATGGAGTATTGTTTTCCATCCTTTGACTTTCAGTGCATGAGTTTCCTTTTGGGTTAGATGGGTTTCTTGTAGACAGCATATGGTTGGATGTTGTTTCTTGATCCATTCTGCCAGTCTGTTTCTTTTAATTGGTGAATTGAGGCCATTTACATTAATGGTTATAACTGTCATATGTTGGTTTATTGTTGACATGTTATCTTTCTGATGTTGTATCTTAGCTTTCCATTCTGTTTAATTGTCTGTCTTGCTTAGTGGTTTTTTCCTATGTGTATCTAGAATGTCTTTCAGTATTCTTTGTAGGTTTGGTTTGTTGATCATGAAGTTCTTCAGTTGTTCTTTGTCATGGAAGTATCTTATTTCTCCATCCATTTTGAAAGACAGTTTTGCAGGGTACATCAATCTGGGTTGGAAGTCGTTTTCTTTAAGGATCTGAAAAACTTCACTCCATGCTCTTCTTGACTTCATTGTTTGTGTTGAGAAGTCTGCTGTGATTCTGATAGGCTTTCTTTTATAGGTGACCTGTCTCTTCTCTCTAACAGCTTTTAATATTCTGTTCTTATGTTGGATTTCTGGGATGGTGATAATTATATGTCTGGGTATAGTTTTGTTTTGGTTATAGCTATTTGGAATTCTATATGCCTGACTAATCTGTATGCCAGTTTCCATATTCATGTTTGGGAAGTTTTCAGGTAGTACTTCTGTAAAGAGCCTCTTGATAACTTTTGTGATTTCCTCTTCTTTTTCTTTTATCCCTGTTAATCTTATATTGTTTTTCTTTGCATCATCTTGTAGCTGTTGAATTGTTATTTCTTGATTTCTTGTTATTGTTAGAAGATCTTCCCTTTCCTGTTCACTAGCTGCAATCTTATCTTTGAGGTCTGAGATTCTGTCTTCACTTTCGTTAAGATGGTTTTTGCAACTTTCATTAGAGTTTTTGATTTCCTATATATCTCTTTGCATCTGCTTAATGCATTCTGTTTGTCTCTTAAACTGTTCATTCAGAGATTCTATCATTTTGCTTTGTTCCTCTAATTTTTTAGCTGTGTCTCTGTTGGATGCATTCAGTATTTCTTTCACTACTTTTATCATTTCTTCTTTTACCTTGGAGAATATTTCTGATTTGAGTTCCCTCATAGCTTATCGTACTTACTTCTTTATTTCATTTGATATCATTTCATGCATTTTAGGTGTATGTGTAGTATTTTCTTCTATGTACATGGTTCCCAGGTTTTCTTGGATGGGCTGGAGGCTTGAGATTGCATTTTGGTCTTTCATTTTGTCATTTTTCTATATTTCCATGTTATCAGTGATTTTCCAAAGCTTTCCCTCTTGGCGCAGGCACTGGCTTGGCTCCCCCTTTGGCTGGCCTGGCTCCCCTGGTTGAATGAAAGTCGCTGGATGCTGTCCACTCAAGTCCGTGGAACCTCTGGAGCCTAGTCCAATGACCCAAGGCAGCTAGCTGGGCAGGCACCCAGCCGCAGGGATTGATGGTCCCAATCCCTTCTGGGGCTGCCCTGGTGAGCTGCAACTCACCTCACAGCATGGTGCCAGCTTGGCTCCTCCCAGTCCTTGTTTTCTTTTGATTGATACCTTTTGGTGTTGGAATTCACCTGAATTCCAGCTCTCTTGTTTTATGGATTTCAATTTAGGAGACGAGTGAAAATGCAATAGAATTCTTATAATATAGAGTTTAAATCCCACAGAGCAAACTTCTTACTTTCTCTGCCTGGTCCTGCTTTGGACTTTTTAGAAGACAAGAGTTTTGTTTCTCTGTGAATACTAGAAGCTCATGGAAACCAAGGCCAGGACCCTTTTCCTTCTGCAGTCTATGATGACTCAGGAGAGAAGAGTCCTCTTTTTATACCTGGTATTTCTGTCTCCTCTAACAGAGGATGGAATGTATGCCTATATGTTCACTTTTCCTGAAGCCCAATAGAAGAATCTTTTATCCTTTCCTTTTCTGACATACTTGACCTTTTCCTAAGAAGATTGTTTAAAGTCACCAAGAGGATCTTCAAGAATTTTCTAGAACCTGACTTTGTCCTATTTCCCTCTCTTGGAGACATTGCCTTCATTGGGTTGGGCTGATCTTTCCATTGTGGTCCATGTGGTAAGTTGAACAAAGAGAACTTGATTCTTGTAAAGGACAAGAACCCTTTTGAACTAGGTGAAGTAAAAAGGTAGTTGGAGGTAAATATTCCACAGTATTTAATGGGTAGCTAGGAAGACCAGAGTGAACATAGCTTAGTAGTAGCCAAAATTAAAGCAGCTAGGGAACAGTGACTTTTATATACATCATTCTTTGAGCTTCTTACTCCCTATTTCTCTCATTTTTCATTTGTTTTCCAATCACAGTCTCCCAAATATTATTGTCAGCATATGCATATGTCCCAACAATGCAGAAAGTGATCATCCTAATTTAGTGATGATTAAGCTTCTTGTAATGAGTTCAATAAGTCAGCATTTTCAAAAAGTGGTTTGGTTCTCTAGAATCTCAAGAACTGGGTCATAAGCTGCAGGGCCTCAGCATCAGGCACCCAATGCATTCAGCCAGAAATGAGAAACTATGGGGGTGGGGGATCTTTAGCATAGACAATGACTTATTATATCTTTGAAGGACTTTTAAAACTGGAAGGATGCAAAAGAGTTTCCTCTGTAGAAATATGAACTAGGGGTGGGAGAGACCAGTAGCAATTGTACTTAATATTCACATGGTATCTGGGTTCAGATAGTCATTATGGGAATATATGCATGAAGAAAGGGATCACCTGTTATGTTAGGCCCAAGGAAAGCTTGGTTACTGAAAATATTAAATTAAAAAAGAAGTCAAGTACTTTGCATCAGGACAAATAGAAAAAATGGCTTAAAGGCATCTCAAGAATTTTCTAGATCCCACCTATCACAGGCTCAAGGATTTAAAAGGGAGATGTTGAGTGACTTTGCTTTGGGAAGAAAGCCTGAGGACACACTCCTCATTCAGAGATGCCTAGGCAAATGTTTGCCTAATGTCAGCCATTAAGGCATCCAAAAGCGACTGCAAAAATGGTTCCAGGGGCTAGGTTATTGCTCAAGTTGGTGGTAAACTTGGATGCCAACCACATGGTATTGATTTTTCATGCATCCAGAATGCCTGACCAGTGGGACTTTGGAGGATTCCACCAAGATTTTAAAGGAAGTACTGGGTCACCAGAAAATCTGTCTCTGAGAGGACAATGCATGAAGCTGTGAGAATAAACATGAAGGTACCAGGATCTTGTAATGTTTGCTGAGGAAAATCATACCCAGTGAGCCAAGCTAGCCTATAAGAGAGATCATTTAGGCTGCAATTACCAAGGCCAAAGGGGCAGGACAATCCATGTCCTTTGGAGTTAACATCTCTTCACTGTTTGCCCAGGTGCTGGACATGGACCTAAATCGAGATTTAATGTCTTTCCTACTGGCTTTCAGTCTTGATTTGATATAATTTGTTCTTGTTCCCCTATTTGTTCCTTTTGGAAAGGTAATATTTACCCTGTGGCATGTTATTGAAAGGATTTAACTTTTAATTTTTACAGTCTCATAGCTAAGGGTTTGCCTTGAGTCTCAGAGGAGACCTTGGACCTAGACTTTTCAAAAGTGGTGGAACTATTAAGAATTTGGCAGCTCTTTTTTTATTTAAATAAAGGAAAAACAAAACAAAACAAAGATAGAAATAATACATAATTTCAAAAAAACCATTAAGAAATCACTAGTTGACAATTACATATTTTCTTCTTAGAAGTAGTTGTTCAACATGCATAAGTAAAGCATACAAAGTGGACATTTAAACAGTGAGACTGCAACCAGTTCTGTTCATCTATCCAACAGAAACTTAGTAATTTGGTTATCAATCTTACACGCTTAAACATACATGCAGTTATATCTTCTAGAATATTTTCTTTTCCTCTCTTTTTTTACAATAACTATATTCAATTCTTGTAAACTGTTTAGAAATTCTACACATGTATGAATCTCTATATGTATACCTTTCCTTTCTGTATTAAAGGGAAGAACAAATCAAAACAAGACAACAAGCAAATTCATAGAAAAAAACACAAAATGAAAAAGTCATATAGAACCACAATACTAGGTGATCTACAGAAGTTACTGTGGTGTCTCTTGTTATTTTCAGTAGAATTGTCTATATCATTGGGCATAGTATAATTGGACAGAGCAGTACATAGCAATATTAATAAAAACAAAACATGGGAGACATTATATGATTTCAAAAGCAGTTAATAGTCCAACCAGAGTGTGTATCCTGTTGAATCTTGTCATCTTCAGAATAGTTGTCTCTACTCTCAGACTTGATGCTATCAAGCAGACCAGATTCAAATAAAATCAGTCAAGGAAAAACAGCGACCTAACAAACCAGATCTAAATAAGATCAGTCATAGTAAGACAGTATATGTAATACAGGGCTTCAGTTTCAGTTAATAGGGAATTAAGGATATTTACCATAGTATATCCTGCTATTTTGGAGGTAGTTGTCTGTGCTTTCAAATCTAGTAAGAATAGACAGACTGGAACAGAATAAAATCAAGCTGTAGCCAATTTTCTCTGCCTCATCTCTGCTATGCTATTTTTATGTCATTATTGTTTACTCTTCTCCTTCATTCCACTGTCTTCCCCTTTCATTGAGACCTTTCTGCCACTGTTCCTGGAATCCTGGTGACTTTCTTCTCTCTCTCTAGAATGTTCTTCAGTATTTTGTGTAGGGTTGAATTGGTGGTGACAAACTCCCCCAGTTCCTCTTTGTCATGGAAACATCTTGTTTCTCCATTAATTTTGAGCAATAGTTTTGCAGGGTACATCAATCTGGGCTGGAGGTTTTCTTTCAGGGCTTGGAATGTTTTGCTCCAAGCTCTTCTTGATTTGATAGTTTGTGTTGAGAAGTCTGTTGTGATGTTGATGGATTTTCCTTTATATGTGATCTGTTTTTTTCTCTGACTGCTTTTAATATTCTGTTCTTGTGATGAATATCTGGAATCTTGATTATTGTATGTCTGGGCATAGATCTGTTTTGGTTGTAGTTGGCTGGAGTTCTGTATGCCTGATATATTTGAATATCATTTCCTTTACCTGTGTTTGGGAAATTTTCCTTAATTATTTCTGCGAAAAGCCTTTTTATTTCATTTGTGTTTGCCCTTGCTTCTTTGCTTATGTTTTTTTATTCTTAAGTTATAGATCCTCTTGTCATCTTCTAGCCTTTGTATTGTTACTTCGTAATTCCTTGCTATTTTTAAGAGATCTTTCCTTTCAAGATCATACGTTGCAAATCTGTCTTCCAGTTTTGAAAGTCTGTCTTTAGTTTTAGTCAAGAAATTTTGCCAGCTTTCAATGGAGCTTTTAATTTTCTGGTATTCTCTTTTGATCTGTTTCATGAATTCTAGATTTTGTTTATATTCTTTATTGAAGGTTTCTCTCCTTTTTCTGGGTTCCTCCATTCTTCCATCTGTGTCTTCTTGAGAGGTGCTTAGTATTTCTTTTATTAACCTTCTTATATCTTGCTTCACTTGAGTTAGAATTTCAGATTTAAATTCGTCGATGAGATTGCAGAGGTATTTATTTCTGTTGAGACCATGTCCGATATTGCATGTTTGCTGCTCTCAATCTCTTCTGTATTTACCTCTCCTGGACTTATTTTCCCTGGGTCAGCAGCTGGAGGCTTTTTCTTGTTTCTTTGTCTTGTCATGTTTCTGGTGTCTTTCAGACAGGTGAGTGTTGGGGGTCTCAGGACCTTTCTGTATTGCTTACAGTTTTTCTGAAGTGTACTGGCTAGGGGATTGCTGCCCTCTTCAGTTTGCTGTTGATCTATGAGGTGCATGTAGGGGTAATGTGGGCTGGTGCCTCCCTTCTAAGCCAGTCAACCAGTGAGTGCCTTCAGCATGTTAGTCTGTGCCCTGCAGATGTCACAGTTCAGGACAGTTTCATTCCTGGCTATTGGGTCCCAACCAGGGGCATGGCCCAGCCCAAGCAGATCCTGCCAGTCTGCTTTGGGCCAGGAGCAGCCAACTGATGCTGCTGCAGTTGCCTATCCTGCCTAACTCCAGTATGTCATCAAGCCACCCACCCCTTTTGTGGGACCCAGTTCCCAGCACTCACAAGTCAGTGCAGCTGTCTTGTTGGTTTCATTCCCTGTTGCAGCGCCTACTCCCACCAAGGGTCTCAGCTCACCAACCCTCAATCTTGGCAGGATTGCAACCTCAGCTCGATTGTGAGTCACCCTACTCCAAGATGTGCCCAGTATAGCGTGGGACCAGGTTGATGGGAGTGTGTCCAGCTCTAGCTCTCTACCCAGTGCAGCACAGGACCAGCTCCAGCCCTCCATCTATGCTTTTTTCTCTTTCTCCTTTCTTCTTTCTTTCTTTCTTTCTTTCTTTCTTTCTTTCTTTCTTCTTTCTTTTTTTTCCCTCAGTTTCTTCCTGGGTCATGAGAATCCATCTCCTTTTGTCTATTATTCTCCATGGTGTTAAATTCTAGCATCTGAGTTGTTTTTCTTAGAGAGGCTCTCTACCATGCTACCTGTCGATTTGCCATCTTTTTCCTCCCTCGAATTTGGCAACTCTTATTCGCAGTTTCTCTTTTGTCTCTCTGATTGCTGTCTTCTATGAATTGACCAGCTTTCTTCTGGTACTGTCTTTCACTGTGCTATTGGAGCCACCCAATAATGGACTGAACCAATGAAAACCATGAGCCAAAATATATTTCATTTCCTTTAAGCTGTGAGTGTCAGGTGTTGCACCTCAGTGATGGGAAATCTGAGTAATGAACCACCCTGCATGAATGACTCTTTATTCTTTGTCCCTAATTTATAGCTGAATTGGGAGGATTCCAGTGATTTAGGGAACAGTGAAGCTGCAATTTGGAAGAGAGTTGAATCCCTGAGTGACCTATTTCCTTCAAGTAACCCATCTTAGAGTGTGACTGAGAAATTGCTTTTTATTGGGTTAAGCCACTGATATTTTGGAGTTGTGATAACACTTAATTTGGTCTGACTGACATTTGCATGTTACAGGTAATGATTATCGTTAGCAAAGTAGTTTTCTTTTTTTAAATTTTTAAATTTTTTTATTTAGAGAAAAAAATGAAACAGAAAGAGGATAGAAATAATACAAAATTTCAAAAAAAAAAAAACAAAAGCAAAAACCAATAAGAAATCACTAGTTGACAATTACATATTTTCCTCCTAGAAGTAGTTGTTCAAGTTACAAGAGTAAAGAATACAAAGTAGACATTTAAACAGTGACACTGCAATCAGCTCTGTCCATTTATCCAACAAAAAACTTAGCATTTTGGTTATCAATCCTACACACTCAAACATACATGCAGTTATATCCTTTAAAATCCTTTCCTCTCTCTTTTTTTTACAATAAATATTATCAATTCTCATAAACTGTTTCATGTATAAGTCTCTACATTCATACCTAGCAATTCTTTATTAGAGGGAAAAACAAATCAAAACAAGCCAACAATGCAAATTCCTAGAGAAACACGAAATGAGAAAGATGTATAAAACCACAATACTAGGTGATCTACAATTGTCACCATGATGTCTCCTGTTATTTTCAATAAAATTGTCTATATCATCAGGCATAATATAATTAAACTTAGTGGTACATAGCACAATTAATAAAAACTGAACATTGGAGCTATTGTAGGACTTTAAAAGCATTTAATAATGAAATCAGAATGGGTATCCTATTGAATCCTGCCATCCCAAGAGTAGTTGCCCCTACTCCCAGACTTGATACCCTCAAGTATACCAGATTTGAATAAAATCAGTCAAGACAAAACAGTGATATAGCCAATCTTCTCTGCCTCATCTCTGCTATGCTATTTTTCTGTCATTGTTGTTTACTTTTCTCCTTCATTCCACTGTCTGCCCCTTTCATTGAGGCCTTTCTGCCATTTTTCCTGGACTCCTGGTGATTTTCTTCTCTCTCTCTAAAATGTCCTTCAGTATTCACAAAGTAGTTTTCTACTGAGCAGTCCTCATTATAAACAGACTTAGGAATGTCACCTGGGCAAAATAGGTGATGGAAAATGAGTTTTTTTTTTATCTCCTACAACACCACCTTTCCAATTTTAATAGAGAAGACTGCTATAAGCAGTTGATGGGGAAAGTTATTGAAAGCAGGTTCTATGGGATAAGGGAATGTTTATTATCATTGCAAAAGATAAGTGGATAACTCTGTGTGTGTGTGTTGTGTTGAATCAAAAATTTTCAAACATTATAAAACCTTAATGTCTTCCTTCTTCCCTCATTCCTGCTTTCTTCTATCCCTTGTTTCATTTCCTCTTCTCTCTACTCTTCTTTCCTTTCTCTGACTTCCTCTACTCCTTAAATATTTGTTTGTGCTCAATATATAATATTCGGGAGAGTGTACAGTGAAATTATACATTCTTCAGAACCAGTACTTACCAGTGCTGCAATTATAATCCATTGTAGTGATGAGATAAATAATTTTTTGCTAACTAGAATCTTAGGGTATCATATCGTTGTAATTTCTAAGTCGAAGCCTGATTTAAAGAATAAGGATTTAATGAGATCATAAAAGTTTTAAAATTACAATAACTTTTTGGTCTCTCACCACAACACCAGACCTATCTATATCCATATGTCAAGATTTGGGTGGAAAGGACATTATTTTTATCTTGTGAGAACAGCATCATCCATTTTGATATTCAAAAAGACTATGACCGGATGCCCTCAGCTTTTTGTTACCTCTGTCCTACTATGTCATAATGAGTCTTAGCTCTCTTTTTGGAGAAATAAATTCATTTTTACATTGATACTAGGTACTGTATAGGTGCTAGTTAGATAGTTAAAAGTAAAGATTTGGAGCAGGGGAATAATATTTTACAATCAAAGAAGCAGAACCTCAGGCAAAATCCCAAGTTGTATAATGAGCAAATTGCTGTTCTGACTGTAAAATTCTGATCTTTGAACAAGGCATTAATGAATTAACATTGTCATATTCAGTCCTTTTATTGGTAAAGTCCATAACTCAGACTACACCATTTTTCTCATTATGGTCATTGAGTTTTTTAAAAATTTTGCACACAAAACCACTAGAAGGCCTGACTGTGGCCACAGGGATTGCACTAGAGACACACACAACTCCAGGTATTTGATGGAAGTGAGGTGATAAGAATCATGGCTTGAATCAATCATGTGATCATAGAGCTAGGGTTTCCCATGGGTTCCAGGTGATTAAATTTGGCTTCTAAAAATTCTAATGAAGTAGTGAGGAACTCAGAGTGGTAGGAGAGAGAAGCTGACTATATCTGAGGCCTCTGTAATTATGGTTGGGGTCCTGGAACTACCCTAGCTGACTTTAGGGGCCAGGCAGTGACTAAAGGGCTCAGGAGTTGACTGTCCACAGCTTACTTGGCCAGGGGATTTCTGAGGTTCCTGATAGCAGAACCAACTTGGCTGCCCACTTCCTGTTCAATTCAGAGGAGCTAGTTGTACTTGATCAACATTCAGATCAGCAAGGTGTGCCAGTCTTGATCTGCTTGGCACAGTTCTAGCAATGGAAATATCTCCTGTCTTCCCAGGACAATAAGACACCATGATGTCTAATCATTGGATTGGGCCAGCTGTATACCTGGGTTATGCAGCCCATCTGGCTCACTTTGAGCAGGTGCAGTTGCATGATTTCTTGACCACTGCCCTGACAATCTACTTTGGGTTGGTCACCATTAGGTCATTTTCCACTACCTGTATTTCCTTGCTCAAGAATTTTTTCATTTTCTAATATGTATAAAACATCTACCTGGACTCAAAATGATTGCATAAAGGAGAGCTGTCTTCTGCCAAGTAGGAACATGAATGCTTGATCAAAAACTAAACTAAAAAAAAAAAGAAATAAACTTCTCTAATGTTTAATTTAGACATTAATGTTGATATAATAAAAAATTTGGTGGTTAATAGTAGAGAGAGGCTGGCTAAACTCTTTTTAACTATGATGCTGACCCAAGAAACGGTCACCTGTCTTAAGTATAATCAATCATAACACTTCCATGAAATTCAGTTTGTGACACTAACAGAGACATATTATATTTTCTTGTGAGAGGGATCATTAGTTATAAAGGTCAAACAAACTGGAATTACTGTGGCCATTATTAACTTCTTAGGAAGAAATTCTGAGAATGAATCTAACCCAGAAGAATACAGAGCTAAGCAATGGCAACAGTGAGTCAGGAAGACATTATTTGAACACTTAGAATTATTTATATCTGAGTTTTTAGGAATTATAGCTATGTGGGTTATTTTTTTTTCTGTTCAAGATAGTTTGAGTTTAGTTTCTGTTGCAGCTACAAGAGCCCTGGCTCAGATATCCATGAGCTGAATGTAATAAAATCGCCTTACGAGGTTTGAGAGTTCTCTGATTGTCACCCTGTAAACATTTGAATTCAATTTGTTGCCATGTGAAAAAGTGGGTAACTGATCATAGGTAACCCTGATTTGGTGACCTCAGGTTTTATTTCATGAATCTCTTTCAATTTCTAAGTCCTTGAAGGGCCTGCGTCAGTGGTAACTTGATATTGTGTCTTAATAGTTTGAAGAGAACAGAACACTTCTGTGCTTCCTTAAAATGATCTGAGCCATATTACCCCACTTGCCATTTTCCTCTAAGCTTGCTTTCTCTTTCTGTCAAGCCCTAGAAGCAGCAATAAATTAAACTAAGCATCAATAAACACATTTTCCCCCAACTTATGTTTCTACTTGCCAGAAGTCATTTCTCTATGGTTGACAGAAAGCAGGCATGATTCCAGCATGAAATACACTGTAGAGTCATTGATTTTCCTATGATAATAGAAATAGAAATTTATTAAAATATCACCATACACTGGGACCTAAACCTTACTTGCAAAGATTACCTTCCCTTCAGGAGAACTGCTAGGTTTCTTGGGATTACCATGACAATTAAAATTAAAATCCTATACCTAAGTTGGAGTTCACCATTTTTTACAATCTGACCTGCACCTTTCTTTCCAACTTCAGTTCTATCTCTTTCTTTCAGTTAGATTGAATTGCTTGTGTTTCCAGAGCAGGCACGAACAGTCCTGTTTCTTTGTTTTTAGTCATGGTATTTCTTTTGTCTGTAATGCCTTTTCTATAGTTCACCTCTATATATCTGTAATTACTCATCCTCCTAAACTGGGAATGAATCTCTCCCTGATTAGAACTTGGCAGCTTTGCATATACTCCTCTTTTGTCAGTCATCACACTCACCACAGCACTCACACAACATTCACCTCAACAGCTCCCACAGTCAACTGTCATGAATGATCCAGTTCTGCCTAGCGATACCAACTGTCACCACGTTGCTTTCCTTCCTTCTCAGTAAGAAAGCTGTCAGGACCCAGAGCCAGAATTCAACTCTACGATATCTCCAAAGCTTGAAGTTTTAACCTTTGTACTTTACTACTTTTTCCTATGTCATATAGTTTGGTAATGTTTTTTTAAGTTTGGGACACAAATTGTTTTTTTTTAAGTTTGGAATACAAATTCTCAAAAGGCAGGACATTAATTTAGTTCATCTTTATAAGTATTATAAATACCCAGTGTAAGACTAGACAACCAGTATACCCTTAATAAGTATTTGGATGAATGAATTAATGAATAATGATATGCATTCAGCAATGAAATTGTTTTCAAGAATTGCAAAATTATTAATCATTGGCCTTAGAATGCCTGAAGCATTTGAAAATTTTTCTTTCTAATTACATGTGATGCACATTTAAAAATCAAATGATCTTTAATTGGTGATTGAAAAAAAATTCAGAAGCATAATGGGTAAAAGAGGAAAGTATGAGAATAGTATTTGAAATTGAATCTACAATCTCAATATGTAGATAATTGAATTATTATGCCATAATTAGAATTAATGTACAAGAAGAGGAAGTTGTGATTTAATAGTGTCACAGATATATATCTTGATGTTCAGGCTCAAGACAAACAGATCTTTCACTTTTTCCTTAAAACTGCTGACCTAATAGATCAGTAATTCTTAAGTTAATTTTATGGCATGACAAGTGCATTAACTGACCCCCATGAGAACAATATTCAGTGGAAAGATCATAAGTCCACCTTTCTTCTGCTCAGCACAGTATATCAGAAAGTTAACTGAAAGAGTGATAATATTTTAATAGTTTTAATTGTGTTTAAATTCAGGGAAAAATCATTGGGAGATTTTGCATTTTAACCATATGGATAACAAACAGGCTATAACCTTTTTCAATGAGTGGGGGATACACTGTATTTTGAAACTTTTCCTTTTGGAGATGGTAAATTTAGTTGTTTGTTAGTTACACTGAGAAATGTAATAAGTAGCACTGAGAAATGTGATAAATAGCACTGAAGCTTGGGGGAAATTAGAAGTTCTCATTTAAAAGCAAAATCACCCATTTGCATATTATTTTAGAGTTTCTTTACATCTAGGAAGACACCCAGTTTTCTCTACCACCCCATTTTATAATTGAGTAAATGGAGGCCAAGAAAAGTCTCATACTTTCATCCTCTATGATCACATTTGTACACAAGTGCTTAATTCAACTCTTCAGTAAGAACTGACAATGTCTTGTTTGGGCATCTGCTGAAACTATTTGAAAGCCCCAGCAAGTCTGCTGTGTTCTGGGAAACTGGCTAGCAAAGTTGGTGATGTTATCTGAAAGCTGGGTGCATTTCTGTTGGTTGATACTAATTCTTAGATTTTGGAGGATTCTTTTCCTCCAGAGTTGGAGGTTAATCAAGGGAAAGTAGCATGCAAGTTAAAGATCTAATGACACAAGAAATATTGTGTTGTATTAAATTAATATTTCATTTCACCTAGAGTTTTGTCCTAACATAGATGTGAAGGCTTTGCTAGTCAATTAAAAATACTTGCTCTCTATTAGGGATGAAATAAAATAGATTTTAAACACTTTGTGGTTGATGGCTGGGCTGTATGTTTCTTGGTTTTTCATATTACTATCTAGAATAGTTCAATACTGTGAGAGCTAACACTTGTTAAAAATTCCACTGTAATATAAGTTTTCCACTGGGATATGAGTTATATAGTTCTTTCAACCATGCCAGGAGACAAGTATTTCTATCTATACTTTGGAGATGGAGAAGTTGAAGCTTTATAGTAATTTCCCAGATTACTATATCTAATAATTACATTGGATAAAAATGAGGGACTTAATGGGAAGCATAAAAAGGAAATAATTCAGTTTTTCTAGAATTGCTGAGGGATCCCAGGTGTCAGTAAGAAGGTACTTATGGGGTGGAGAATGGATGCTAAAGTCAAATAGACTTATGTTAGAATCACTATGTGGCCTTTTTGAGAACATAACTCAAATACTTATTACAGTACTTGGTGTACATTACATAATAATAACTGGTAGCAGTAGTCATCACTGTAATTATTATTACTACCTGGAAGAGCTAAGACACAATTCTGGGACTGTGTTTGATTCCAAAACCTGTGTATGTTTGAATTCTCCGTATACTTCCACATATTTGCTTTATGAATAGGTTCTCCCTAATAACTTATCACAGCTTCATTGTCAATGAATGTATCTAGGACTGTAACCCCAATAGAATAGAATTCTAGAGGTCAGAGTTTGATTTCTCTCACTACCAATAGCCTTTAATAGTGTGGTGAAGAGTGAATCCTATTGAATCCCGTAAAAATTAGATTTTAGAAAGTGGATCTTTGCCTCTCAGTCAGGAACTTGAAAGATGTCTCTTTGTTTACCTTTCTGCCTCCATTAGTGTAGAGACATGCTAGTCAGCAGTAAAACAAATTAATGAATGAAATTAAAGGAGCATACTGTGCTGGTGATTCTCACTTGTCAGATTTTTGTTTGCTTCCTGTTGAGAAATTTGCAATTCCATATTTATCTGTGTGAGTAGGAAAACTTTGGTACTTTCCCCTACAATCTTTTGAGCTGCTTGAGGCAAACATCAATTGGATTTATGGGCTACAGATACCTATTCTTTGAGCCTTCCATAAAACAAAGCTGAATTGATAGTGACTAATGTGGACTTAGATTTAGTGGTTTGGAGTCCTTATTTATATTCTATATTTGATTCTCTCCAAAACATTCTCAAATTTGGTGATAGTGGGGAAATTTAAGATTCTATGTTTAATTTTGCACTAATGATGTTGGAATCATTGCTTGGAGGAAAGAGTAAACAAAAGATATTATTGTGTAACAATGAAGAAGAGAGCCTTTAGAATCAGACAGATCTAAATTCTAATTCAGACTGCTACTTATGAGCTAGGTCACCTTGAGAAGTTAAGCTGACCCGTGGGAATACCAGTTTTATCTTCTGCAAATGGAAATAAAAGTGGTAAGTATCATAGTCAACATGAAGATGCATTGTAAAATTACTTCTAAAATGCTTATATAATGCACAGCAGAAGATAGCTCCTCTGTAATTAGGAGCTATTGTTATTGTTATGAGTCAAAAGAGAATATTATGTTCAAATTATAATTCAGTGTATATAACTTTTAAAATGAGTGAGGGTCCCATCTGTAAGGATAAAAGTTGGGCCTTCAAGCAAGTTCTAGATTAATTTGTCACAGCGTAAGCCTGTGGAAGCTTTTGGCCTTGGGAGTGTTTCCATAGATTGTGCATTTAACCTTACTGGTTTTTGGGACTGAGAGGTTTTCTGGGATGTGGAACTTCAAATGCCAAAATGGTTAAAGGCTTGAGATGATCATGCTTTCTATCATAGATGCTTTTCAGCTTCTCTGGATTTTGGATTTTGTCTCTTGGTTTTTCTATACTGTAGTTCTATTGCCCAACTTCAGAATTTTCCTTGATGTAAGGCAGAGCAACTGTTTTTCCCCTTTATTTGCTTTATTTGGTTTTAGAAATAATAACTGGTTACCCACCATTCTTTAAAATCAACCCAGTCAAGTTCTGGCGTGCAATCATGATCACATGTATTTAAATGTACATATATGACTAACTACTGTTATTGTCCTTGTTGATACTCAAGATTTCATCTTTGGCCAAAAATAGATTGTCTAACCTGGTTCCTTAGCCCTTCTGACATCCTTGCATTCTGACCATTTCCAGTGACAAGATGGAGACCTTATGCCTGGTTGCTTTCAGGATCCCCACTTCTTGGAGAACAGTTGAATAGTATGATAGGTCATTACCACTCATTGATTTATTGCTTCTAATCCTTAACAGGGGCTTAGAGAATATACATTTTTAATTTGTACAGAAAAAGTATTTCATAGGCTTATACTAATTCTTTCAATTTGTATTTAAGATTATAGTGGTTTTATTTAATCCTACCAGTTTTATATCAGAAAAGTTTTATCCTTGATGAAAATCTAGGTGCTTAATGACAACACCATAACAACTAGTGTACTTTATCCCATACTACACACAAATCAGCCTCAGAATACTGATACCAGAACTACGCCAATAACATGATAAATCCAAACAATTTAAAGTACTTTTGTTCTTTGCTTATGTCTCAATAAAAATCAACAGCTAAGTTATGATGAGTTAATTGAAATTATTCTTTCTTTGTAATTATGACTCTAGCTGAATACTGTTAAACTAATTTATTTCATTTGATTTTTAACTTTAGCAATTGCTTTTGTTTAATGTTGTTTTATAACTGTAAAATTTTTACATGGTTCCAAAGTCTACGACACAATGCAAAACAAGAATTCTATCCCATTCATTGCTCTCCATGTTCCTTTCAACTCTTGGGCCCCTTCCTATCTGCAAGAGCTCTATTTTCATCATGAATTAAGATGTATTATGTACACATACCATCTTCTCATGATAATTGTACTTTTAAGTACTGTAAACATGTACTAATAAAAATGCTTATTAATAAGAACTCCACATCCTGATCTTGTTTCTTCCATCCTATTCCCTCTCTGTTTTGTAGGCAATCTTTTAAAAAGTATGTTTAAAAGATTTTAGACATAGACACACACATAACACACATAAGCATGTAAATACAATAAAGTGTTTTATTATATAATTAAAAAATATGTCTATTCTCTCTTATTTCTCTTTATTTTTGTAAAGTTTGTAGTTTTGGTCTAGTGGAAACTTTTATATGAATAACTTTCCATAGTACTCAATCCTTTTCTTTGTTGGTCTACTTTTATTGGTCTTCAACTATAAACAATATTGAAATAAACTAGTAACCTTTTCTTTCCACTTTCTACTTATATCGTGTTGTTCAGAAGCAATGTTTGTTCACTTCTAGTTAGCATGTGTAAGATTATCAGCAGCCTCAATCTATTTTTCAAATGCTCTCTCCATTCCATGTCAGATTTTGGCTTTATCTACATTGCAAGAGCCTATATACAGTATCTATCTCCTTTATAATCATCACTGAAACTTAGTTTTACAGGTAAACACATTTATGCTCATCTTTAGGGTTTATGTCCATTTCTTTATAATCATTTTACTGTATAAATAATCAGTTTTCTTGTGGAAATAATATTTGTTTAAGCATTGCAAATCCATAGAGTTCTTTATATTATAATTAAATTGTTTTACTACACATGAAATACAAATTATTATTGAGTGTCTTATCTTCACTGTGTCTTAGCATCTGGCAAGTTTCTGTGCTATTGGGAAAAGTAATGACTTCTTAATTTTTGGTCCAGTGTAGGTGATGCATTTCTCTCAGAGACCTGTAGGACCCACTCTTTGTTACTGATGTCCTGGAATTTCACAACAATGGTGTGTCCTGGTGTAGGTCTTTTGTTATTTGATATCCTGGGCTCTCAGGGTGTCCTGAAATTCAAGTCTTCTTCATGTGCTTATGTGTGTGTGTGTCTGTGTGTGTAATAGAAAGACTGATTCTTACAAATGCTCACATTTAGACAATCTTGTTTTCATATCTGTGAGTCTCTGCTAATGTCACCTGTGTGTGGCTATTCAAAAGCTTAAGACTTTCTGTGTTTCAATGAAAATTTAGCCTTTTAATATCTACTTTTCCTTCTGCATTATTTTAGGCTATAATAGTTCTCCTGCTCCTACTACCTCTTGCTCTTTCTGCTTCCAGACAATTTGAATCTACAGTTTTTGATTCCTTTATTGTCATTTCAAGAGCCATGGGAGAGAGGATAGCTAACAGTGTGTGGTCAATCCTCTATTCCTTGTTGGAAGTCCTGGGGTTCTTCGGATTTATTTTGAAAGTCACAAGGAGCCAAACTCTTGATTGATATTTATAGGTAAGAAATCATTTTCGTTTACATCAGCTGTAATCCAGAAGGAAAAGAAAACATAATTCAACTTTTTATCAATTGTTAGAAAATAGATGTGAGTTGGATTTCAGGAAAAGTGTAAGTGAGGGGGCAGGAAGGATGGCAAATACAGTGGTAAAAGGATGCTCATAATGCTGTGTGGTGACCACCTCACTGGGGGAAATTAAGTCTTTACTGTACTATCAGGCAGCAGTTTCACACCGGTGTCTGAAAATCAAGCTTGTTTCTTAATTTGGACTTAGTGTGTTGGCTGTTTGTGTCAGGCACATAGCAATTGATGGTTCCATTGTAGAATATTGATTGCATCTAATGACTATGAATGAGTAGCCTCTACCTTCATGGGAAAATAAATAAGGGTAATTCAGTTCAGTCTCATTCTATTGTGTCCATGCTGGTTTTCTAATCTCACAGCTTGTGGAATTATTTTGGGGAGTAGATTGCATAAGATGCAATATAACAGACCCTTTCTCCTATCTTTGCACTTTGCCTTCTCCCCACCTCCCTGATAAAACTGTATCAAGGCTTGGAGTTGAGGGAAGTGTAGTGAGACGGGGATGGGGCAGTAATAGGTGCCTGTTTTCCTCGAATAACAACTTTGATGTTTGGCTTTTTGCCAGTTTGCCTCTGCTTTGGAGGGCATACATTTTTTACTGATGGCATCTAGGAATTCTTACAGCATGACAGCCTATGTATTTTGGAGATGGGTAAAAGAGACTTGGGGTGCATTGTATATGTAAGAATAATTTAAGGTTGGTAAGACATTTCATGGTAATCTACTTTGTGGCCATATGGCAATTAATGTCAAGCATGTGAGTTTTGCTATTTTCAAATTGTTATTGATCTAGGCTTTTGGTGGCATGCACTTGGTAGAGAGAATCTCAGTTTTTGCTAGGGGTTGATTCTTCAATAGTTTAGCATTTGGTGAAGATTTTAGTATATATAGTAAAGGGATAAATATAAACTCATAATGATAAAGAGAATAAAAAAGTTATGGCAGTGAAATGACAGCATTGAAATAAATGTCAGGATGCAGAAAGAATAGGAGGCAGAAGGGACAGGGGGGAATCATAGCTTAAGTGCACAAAAGGAAAAGTGGGTGTTGAAAGAGTCAATTTTTCCCTGAAACCCAGAAAGTCTCAAGGTTTGGAGTCACCATATATAAAGGGTCTTAACAGGGTCATAGATCTCAAAGCAAGTTTGGTTAAATGTCAGAATTTGGAACAGCCAATCTCCTCTCCTTTTCTAAGCTTTATACATGGACTTATATGTCTCAAGAAGTATTCTACAAATGTATTAGGTAATTTAATCCTTATTAGGAAGTTTGCCATCATTAATGGTTCAATTTTTCACATGAGACACAGATTGTGAGAGCTTAAATAACTTTTCTGGCATTGTATGGAACTGAGATTAGATACTAAGAGGTCTGTCTATAGAACTTGTCTTAAGATTTAGGTTACATACCTCTCAAGCTTCTAAAGATGTTAATTATTTTTATTAAATGTTGGGTGAATGCCCATATCTTCTAGCCTATGATTTTAAAAATTTGACTCTGACCTGTTTCACTGTATTACCCTTGCAGAGGTGCTGGCTTTATGAACCTCCATTTTTTCCTATTTTATAATGGGTGCAAATAAGATGGGAGCCTGTACCTATGCATTAAAGTTAATTATACAATTATATTTGGGTGAATCTATTATGAACTCATTATTGGAAATAATAAGTGCTAGGTACATATTCTTTTCAATAAAAATGTCCACATGATGCTGGGAAATGAACAGAGAAGTAGCGTAGGGCTGGTGATGGTGCAGTGAGGATCTAACATGCAGTAAACATTATGCCCAGGAGGAGCTGAAGAACTTGGTAACTCTCAGTAAGGGGCATCTTCCTCTTGGCTGTTGGTCTTTCACTAATACAATGAGGTGATTGAATTTGATTACTTACAGTGGATGTCTTACCACTATTCTGCACTGGATCCCTAGGGTTCTGGGATGGGTCCTGGTGGCCCGTTAGGATAGGGGACTTGAGCACAAAGAACTTTTTTTTTTCTTTCTCCAATCCTAGATTCACTCAGGAAGTTTTACTATTATTAACTGACGTGTTGAGATTATGTGAGAGGATTCTCTTTGATGAAGGAATTCCATTGCTAAAATAGTCAGAAGCTAGTAAAATAATATATATGTTTTCTTCTAGTTCTAAAATGTTACAAATTTGTGTTAACCAAACTGTGGAAGGAAAAGCTCAGACGGGCTGTCACTTTCCCTTTCCACCATAAATACCTTTATATTGTGACTGTCCTTTCTCTGTTTGGCATGGATGATGTTTTCTACTTCTCAAAATAATAAAATTGATAGAATTATGGAAGAACAGAATTATGGTGAATATGTCAGGGGTTTTACTTCATTATTTCATTTGTATATCTCTGCATATTAGTGAAGGAACTTGCTCAGATGTTATATGGTTACTAATATACTTTTTAGATAAATTGCTTTCCCACATTTATATTTCTAATAAGTTGTGACACTTGAATAGCACCAGCAGGGTGCATTTGTTTATAGCAGCTTTTTTTACATTCATGTTTTTTTTTTAGGTTGGTCAGCCATGGAAAGATTTTTACTTGTAAAAAGTGTCACAGAAGCCCATATAGCTAGACCTTCCCAGCCATATGCATGAGAGGCAAATCCTTAGCCAAAAATCTGGAACCACCAATTCTTGGTAGAAGCAGGGACATCTACCTAATGTATGTACAACTTAATTTATTTTACTTCTGCCCATATTCAGGGCTGGCAAAACACACTTCCATTAATAAGTTAGATGCCCATGTGTGGCTGCCAAAAATGAGTGTGTGTGTTTCTCAGGCTGTGAATTGTATTTTTCACTCAAAATTAATAATAAGTTTTAAAAAATTCATACATGATCGCAATATATAATGAATATGCTCATTGTCAGTAGCTGCTACACATTCGTGTTATATCTTAATCCCTTTTACTTATCGTTTCTCTTCCCTCCTTCTTCTCTCCCTCCATCCATAAATCCCCTTCCTATCTGCCAAAGGTTACCTCTCTGTTCCTTGTAATCTTCTTATTTTGCCCTTTATTTATACTTTGGATTTCTCAAGTAAGAGAAACCTTACAATATTTGACCTGCTGTGTCTGATTTATTTTCATTTAGTGTTTAGTCCTCAAGGGGCATCCATTTTCCTACAAATGACTCAAATTTTATTCTTCTTTATGGCAGAGAAACTCTGGTTTCTGCTCACTGTGGCCTTGTGCTTTGTGCTGCTCCTCGTTCTGCTAAAATTCAAGTACCTGTCTACCAGTAATGAAGGCTATCTTTGCTTCACTTTTTTTCACTTCCAGTTTTTCATGTCATGCACCCAAACAATAAAATACTCAATGTTTTCTGAAACCTGCCTGGTTGGTTCACATCTTTGTTGTGATAGTCTGTTTTCATTACTACCATGAAATACTGGAGGCTGGTTACTTTATAAAGAAAGAAGATATACTTAGCTCACAGTGATGGGGGTTGAGAGCATGGTGTTGGCCTCAGCATACCTGTGATGATGGCCTCATGACAGATGGCACCACTATGGTGTGATCATACTGAAGGAAGAGGTGGGTAGTCAGAGAGCAGCCCAGGAAACAACAGTCTTGCTTTTGTAGCAATTCACTCTGTGAAAACTAACTCAGGGTCCCCAAGGACTACTTTCGTCTCTTCCAAGTGCTGTGTGCCCAGTAACTTATGGCCCCTACCTCTCAAAGGCTTCACGGTCTCTTAGCACCACTACACTGAGAACCAGCATAAACATTTGGGGGAAAAACACAAACTACATCCAAGCCAGGGCACCTGTGATATCATATATATTATGCTTCTTTTCTGAAATGCCCCTCCCATCTACCACCTCATCTGCTTGGAAAGCTTCCATGTATCCTTCAAAGACCTGTGCAATCATCTTGTTCTTAAGAGAATTTCTGACTTTTGTACATAAAACACATTGTAGTTAATTGGCTATTTTTCTATCTTTCCTATAATACTGTGGCTGCATAAAGAGCTTGTGCTCCTAGATCTTGGCATTCAGTATGTGCTCAACAAATTTCTATTAGTGAACTCATTTTAATGAATATAAAATTCCACAATAAAGTCACATAATCTCATGGTTTTAAATACCATCTTCATGTTGGCAACTTCCAAATTTATCCTTCTTTCTCCTTAAATTACAAATTAATATATTTGTCTGTTTACTTAGCATTTGAACTTAGGATGCCAGACAAACATTCCACACATAGTATGTCTTCAACTGAACTTCTGATATACCCTCTACTACAGTGACCAATTGCTAGTATGCCTGGAATTAGGGTGTGCTGTGGGCCCTGGAGCTTTCACTGCTAAATGCAGAAGAGTGTCAGGAAAATAGAATGCTTGTTTACTGTAGCACACAGACACACACACCCACCCACCCACACACACACACACACACACACACACACTCACACTTACCATCCCACTGGCAAGTCTTTCTTTTTCCTGTTTTTGTCCTTGGTAGTTTTACCCTTGCAGTTTTTTGGGGCAAAAGTTTTGGAGTTATCTTTGTCTCCTCTCTTTCTCTCACATCCCTTATTCAATTCTTTTCAAATTTTTAAATTTTTATTAGTACATGTTTGTGGTATATAATGAGTACATTCATTGTGGAGAATTGGTACATGTACATAACACATCTCTTTTTTTTCTGCCTTGCCCTCCAAGCCATCCTTCCCTCACCTTTTATTTATTTTATTTTTTACCAGCATCAGATTCATTTACTTATCTTAAAATTCTTGAGTACTTCATTTCGGTTCTGCTTTCAAAATTGAAAGCACAACATGTTTAATTTGTTGAGAACTAAAACCAGAAGACTTTTTCCACTCACCCCATTTCCAGTCTCTCTGTTCAGTGGGGTCTTAGTCACTTTTCCATTTTTGAGACACAGTATTTGATACCCACAATTAAAGGAAGGGAGGTTTGTTTTGGCCTATGAGATTTAGAGGACTCAGTCTATAATCAACTGACTCCAAGGCAGGAAGGACATGGCGGAAGGGTCTGACCGAAGAAAGCTGCTCACCTCAGGGTAACCAGCAAGCAGGCAGAGAAGAGGAGCTGGGGAAGGAGAGAGACTTATCTAGGCCATGCCCTCAGTGACCTGCTTCCAAGTAGGTCTCACTTCCTACCCCCAAGTCAACCAGGGAACCTTCATAATCCATTTGCCTTTCAGAAACCCCAACTAGGGGGCATTCTAGATCCAAACTATAACACTTGGATTATTTTTTCTTTATAGAAATGCATACTGTATGTTTTTACCTGTTTATTATTATGCTTGCCTTCTAGGAATTTTTTGAGTTCTGTTTTCTTCGATATTTCTAGTGTCTAGATCTCTGTCTGGTTATGTATTGGCTGATCAAGACATATTTATTAAATAAAATAATTTCCCCACAAGCTCTAAAGTCAGTGTATGTATATATACACATACATGTCATTTAATCCTCATAATAATGTTAGAAGTTCCTCCCATCTTACTAGAGATTATTTATCAGAGATAAATCCAGGTCTGTAGGATTTTAGAGTGTTAGTATAAGATCACTATCATGTTGCTTCGCACCTGACCCAGCATAATTTGACTGCAAAATTCTAAGATTCTACCTTAGTAAACCATAGTATTTTATGTTATTGCTCAAAGAAACATGTTCTATTTAGACAGGAGAAGGTGTCACTGACAAGATCTAGTTTTGGGAAAAACTAGTAGATGGGAATAAATTAAAATGCCCTAGAGCAAACAGAATGTTTATTTGGAATAAGTTCCCTCATTTGCTAAATAATACCACTCATGAAAAAAAATCACATTAAACAATTTTCAAAATACTTTAAAACTCATTGAGTACAACCAAACAAGCATTTAGCTGTCTAGAGGGATAGCTTGAGCAGTGTGATGGGAAGAGAAACTATTTAAAACAATGATCATTTAAAATTTTAGTTTGCCTCTTTGCTTTTCCCATCAAGTAATTAAAGTTCTTGACTTTTTTGAAAATGGCTCAGATTTAATTTCATTTTGTTAAGCACCTCTATTTTTCAGCTCAGAAAAAAGGCTATTAGCATTCACATTATCCATTACAACCTCCTTTGTAATATGAAATTTATATGGGAAATGCTAATTGGACGTTCATCATTGTAAAGATAATGATTTCTGTACTTTTGGTGGTGATAATTAAGATGAAAGATGAAAATGATATGAGGTGAAAGTCTGATTTTTTTTTCCACTTTCCTCAGGATGGAAATTAGGGAAAAGACATTCTGTTCTTGGTTTCTGAGGCATGAAACTAGAGGGCAGAGCCAAAGGGTTAAGGTGGGGTGTGTATGCTGGAAGGATCTTGGTGTCTGTTGGCTTTTTTTTTTTTTTTTTATCTAACTCATGACCTCATGATTGCCAGGCAGGCACTTCCCTCAGTTGGAAGCTACTCAGTTGCCTAATTCCTGGTGATAGATCCAGTTCCAGAAGAAGAGTTTGGACAGGTGTATCTGAAAAGACCTTTTCTATTGCAGCATGTTATTTTATGGATAAGAGGCACTCTACCATCAATCCTGTTCCTTCCTTTTTGATGAAATAGATAACTGAAACTGACTGCATCATTAAGAATAATAGGCACATCATCTGGCAGCACCTCCCCTTCCACCCCAGTGACCCCTGCAGCTCGCATATTGTTGGCCTGCTTCACCCTGGAGATCCCTGCAGCCTTCAGGATCATCAGTAGCACTTCTACCTCTACCCAAGAGACCTTGGGGGGCAGCAGGATCATTGGTTGCCACATCTGCCTCTATTCCAGAGACATCCAGATGGAGGGAGTGTTGGTCACCACTCCCCCTTTCCACAGAGACCTGAGCAGCCCATGGACCATCAGTGACTCCATCCACCATCTGCAGAACCCTAGTGGGCCGGTGGAAGCCTCAGCAACCCATCATCCATACATAGAACCTGCAACACTGGTGAGTTTACCCTTCAAATAGAGGATCTCAGTGGGTCAATAGGAGCAGCAGCAACCACCTTCCCAGCTATAGGAGTTTGGTGAGCCCAGTAAGAGTGTGGGTGAGTCCTTCTTCTATACAGAGAACACCAAGTGGGTTGAGGAGAGTGCAGACAAGGCCTCCTCCAACCTGGAGGAACTTGAAAGGGCCTAGGAGACTCCCAGTGACACAGTAGGGTCCCAGCTGAGGTGTACAATATAGTCAGGTAAATCTGACAGCTTGAAACAGCCTAAGCCACAGAAACAATAGGAGCGAAGGGTTGGCTTACATCAATACTGCTAGGCTAGTCAGCCTAGAGACAATATAAGACTTGTCCAACAGGCCCTGCAAGAGAAATTCAGGTGACTGGCCCCTCCCCTTTACTGTGGGACTCAACAATTGGAAAAAACATCACCTATACAGTAGGTCCCTAAGACATAAACTGATGATCAGTTGAGACTAGTGGGATTGAAAAGAATAAAATATTAACCCAAGAGGTGAAAAATGACAAAATGAAAAAGCAAAATTCAATCTCAAACATCCGGTCCATCAGGAACAAGTACAGGAGACATTGACATAGGGGACATCAGAAGTCATACACCTGAAATTTCTGAAAAGATAGCATGTGAAATAAAAAAAATCCAGAGGAAATCAGATTAGAAATAATCTCTCAGGTAAAGAAAGAAATGACAGCCTTAATAAAGGAATTGCTTAGCATAGCCAGAGAAAACATAGATAGAAAAGTACAGGAGTATGGGAAAATTATGGAAACCTTGAATGAACAATTTAGGAAAGAAATAGAATGCAAGAAACAAATTCAAAGAGATATCCAGGAAATAAAATCTCCACTGAAAGCTAGTAAAATCATTTGAATGAAACTGAGGATAGACTTTCAGACCTCAAAGACAGGATCACAGCTAGTGATCATTAAAGGAAAGAACTTTTAAAAATAAAAAGTGAACATGAAATAACACTTCAACAGCTTCAAGATGATGCAAAGAGAAATAAGACTAATAGGCATCATTGAAAATGCAAGAGTCAATGCAAGCATCAAGAAAACCTATTTGCAGAAGTAATAGCAAAAAATTTCTCAAACATGGGAAGAGAATTGGATATACAGATCAGTGAGGTGTATAGTACACCAAACAGTCATAAGCAAAATATATCTATACCCAGACATATAATAAAATTCTAGAAATTCAGGATAAAGACAAATATCAAAAGCTGTTAGAGAAAAGACACAAATTACCTATCAGTAAAAGCCCATTAGAATTATGGCAGACTTTTCAGCAACAACCCTAAAATTAAGATGAGCTTGGAGTGAAATATTTCATGCTCTAAAAAAAAAAACCTTTCAACCCAGATTGATGAAACCTGAAAAACTTTCATTCAAAATTGATGGAGAAATAAGAAACTTCCTTGACAAAGAACAACTGAAGAAATTCGTGTCTAACAAGCCAACCCTAGAAAGAATACTGAATGACATAACAGAGAGAGACACAAATGACTACAATTCCCACAACAGCAACAGAAAGAAACTACCAGGAAGTAGATTGACAGAATGGATCAAGAAACAGGATCTAACAAGATGCTGTATACAGGATCCAAGAGGGCTGATTGAGATGTAGCATGATAAAGAGCCTCTCTGAGAAAAACAACACAAATGCTGGAATCTGACACCATGGAGAGGACTGGATGAAAGGAGAGGAATTATTGTGACCCAGGAAGAAACTGAGGAAAAAGAAAAAAAAATAAAGTAAAAAAAAAATAATAAGAAGTGTGGATGGACAGCTGGAGCTGGGAATGCTCTGGTAGCTGTGCTGGGCACGTCTTGGAGTCTGGTGACTCACGATCAAGCTAGGGTCACAGCCCTGCCAGGAGTGGGGGTTGCTGAACTCGAGACCCTTGGTGGGAGGAGGTGCTGCAATGGGAAGTGGAGACAGCAAGTGGAGCTGCACAGACTTTGGTGTGTGCTGGATTCCCCAGAGGTGAACCCCAATGATTCCCCAGAGTGAGATCACTGGAGGTATGACATATTGGATTTGGGCAAATCAGGCTTGAATCAACGCCTGAGGTGGCTTCGGTTGGCAACACCTGGCCCAGAGTAGATTGGTGGGATCTGCTTGGGCTGGGCCATGCCCCTGATCGGGACCCAATAGCCAGGGACCAAGGCTGTCCGAACCTATGACATCTGCAGGGCACAGACTAACATACTGAAGTCACTCACTGGTTGAGAAGGGAGGGGCCAGCTCATACCACTGCCCCTGCATGTACCTCACAGATCCACAGCAGACAGGGGAGGGCAGCACTGCCCTAGCCAGTAAGCTGCAGAGGGACTTAAAGCAATACTTAAAGGTCCAGACACTTCCTCCATTCACCTGTCTGAGGGAAACCAGAAGCATGACAAGACAGAGAGACAGCAAAAGGCCTCCAACCACTGACCCAGGGAAAATAAGCCCAGGAGGGGTGAGTACAGAGGAGATTGAGGGTAGCAAACATACAGTATCAGACACGGCCTCATGAGAAATAAAGTAATACTTCCCTGACCTCATCGATGAATTTAAATCAGAAATTCTAACTCAGGTGAAGCAAGATTATGAAGATTAATGAAAGAAATGCTGGGTACTCCTCAAGAAGAAACAAATGGAAGAATGGAAGAACCCAGAGAAAGGAGAGAAGCCTTTGATGAAAAATATAAACAAAATCTAGAATACATGAAACAGATCCAAAGAGAATATCAGAAAATTAAAAACTCCATTGAAAGCTGGAAAAACTTCTTAAAAGAAACTAAAGACAGACTTTTAAAACTTGAAGATAGGTTTGCAATGTATGATCACAAAAGGAAGGATCTTTTAAAAATAACAAGGAACCAGGAAGTAACGATACAAAGGCTAGAAGACAATAAGAAGATTTACAACTTAATAAAAGATGTGAATGAAGAAACAGGGACAAATACAAATGAAATAAAAAGGCTATTCACAGAAATAATTAAGGAAAACTTCCCAAGCATAGGAAGTGATGTTCAGATATATGAGGCATACAGAACTCCAGCCAGCTACAACCAAAACAGATCTACACCCAGACATATAATAGTCAGGATCCCAGAAATCCATCACAAGAACAGAATATTAAAAGCGGTCAGAGAAAAGACACAGATTACGTGTAAAGAAAAACTCATCAAAATCACAGTGGACTTCTCAATAAAAACTATCAAATCAAGAAGAGCTTGGAGCAAAATATTCCAAGCCCTGAAAGAAAACAATCTCCAACCCAGATTGATGTAACCCGCAAAACTGTCTTTCAAAATAAATGGAGACAAGATATTTCCATGACAAAGAGGAACTGGGGGAGTTTGTGACCACCAATCCAATCCTACAAAGAATACTGAAGGACATTTTAGAGAGAGAGGAAAATCACCAGGATTCCAGGATCAATGGCAGAAAGGCCTCAATGGAAGGGGCAGACAGTAGAATGAAGGAGAAAATTAAACAACAATGACAGAAAAATAGCATAGCAGAGATGAGGCAGAGAAGATTGGCTATATTGCTATTTTGTCTTGACTGATTTTATTCGAATCTAGTATGCTTGAGGGTGTCAAGTCTGGGAGTAGGGGCAACTACTCTGGGGATGGCAGGATTCAATAGGATACCCATTCTGGTTTGATTATTAACTGCCTTTGAAGTCCTACAATAGCTCCAATGTTCAGTTTTTATTAATAGTGCTATGTACCACTAAATTTAATTATACTATGCCTGATGATATAGACAATTTTATTGAAAATAACAGGAGACATCATGGTGACAATTATAGATCACCTAGTATTGTGGTTTTATTTGTCCTTCTCATTTCGTGTTTCTCTAGGAATTTGTACTGTTGGCTCATTTTGATTTGTTTTTCCCTCTAATAAAGAATTGCTAGGTATGCATGTAGAGACTTATACATGTGTAGAACTTCTAAACAGTTTATGAGAATTAATTATAGTTATTATAATAAAAGAGAGGAAAGGAAGGTATTCTAAAGGATATAACTGCATATATGTTTGAGTCTGTAGGATTGATGACCATGATGCTAAATTTTTTGTTGGATAGATGAACAGAACTGATTGCAGTCTCACTGTTTAAATGTCTACTTTGTATGCTTTACTTTTGTAACTTGAACAACTACTTGTAGGAGGAAAATATGTAATTGTCAACTAGGGATTTTTTACTGTTTTTTTTGAAATTTTGTATTCTTTCTATCTTCTTTCTGTTTCATTTTTTTCTCTAAATAAAAAAAATAAAAAAAGATGTTGTACACAAGAAACACATCTGACTCAAAAGGAAACTCACAGACTAAAAGTTAAAGGATGGAAAACAATATTTCATGCAACAAGAACCCAGAAAAAATGAGTAGTAGATATTATTTGTAGACAATGTAAACTTTAAACCAAAAATGATCAAAAGAGATAAAGAAGGTCACTACATACTAGTTCGGGGAAAAATTCAGGAGGAAGAGCTAGAAATCACAAACATATAGCTCCAAATACAGGAGCACCCAACTATATAAGACAAATACTAATAGGCATGAAAAACCAAATATGCAATAACACAGTGGTAATAGGTCAACTAGACAAAAAGTTGGTAAAGAAATAACAGAATAGAGTCAAACCTGTGAACTAATTGACTTAGTAGACATTTACAGAGTGTTCCACACAACAGCATCAGAATACACATACTTCTTAGCTGCATGTGGGACATTCTCTAAAATAGATGATATATTAGCCCATAGAACATGCTTAAGTAAATGCAAAGGAATTGAAATTATCCCCTGCATATTATCTGATCATATTGCACTGAAATTGGAAATTAATGGCAAAAGAACCTGCAAAATCTACATATACACATGGAAAATAGTAACAACCTCATGAACAACAGTGAGTTACAGATGAAATTAAAGAACTTAAACAATACCTAAAGTTCAACAAAAAAACAGATACAACATACCAAAACTTGTGGTTGTATTAAGCTGTATTAAGAGGGAAATATATAGCAATAAAATACCACATCAGAAAAACAGAACATGCACAAATAAACAGCCTAGTGCAATGCCTCAGGTTTCTAGAAAAACAAAGGGCAAGTCAAGCCCAAAGCTCATAGAAGAGAGGAAACTATAAAGATCAGAGCAAAAATTAATGTAATTGAGACTACAAAAACAATATAAGGAATTAATGAATTGAAGAGTTGGTTCTTTGACAGTTTTTTTTTCTTGGTATCAGGGGTTGGAACTCATGACCTTGCACTTGCCAGGCAGGTGCTTAAGCCACTGAGATAAATCCCCAGTGAAGAGTTGGTTCTTTGAAAGAATAATAAAATTGATAAGCCCCTAGCCAACCTTATCTAGTAAAAGAAAGAAAAAACTCTAACTCATGCAGTAAGGGTGAAATTACTACAGATCGCTCAGAAATTCAGAAGATGATGAATACCTCCTTTGAAAATCTTAAGATTTTCCAACACAAAGGAAATGGACAAATTCCTAGAAATGTGTGAACTACCAAAGCTGAACCAAGAAGATATAACAATTTTGAAGAACCCAATATCAGCTACTGAAATTGAAAACATCATTAGAAACTTACCAACAAAGAAAATCTCAGTTCTTGATAGGTACGTGGCTGAATTCTACAAATAAATTTAGAGATTTAACACCAATACTCCTCAAACTCTTTAATGAAATTGAAAAGGAAGCAATCCCCCCTAAATCATTCCTGGAAGCAGGTATTACTCTGATACCAAAACCAGAGAATGGCTCAATCAAAAAGAAGAACTATAGGCCTATTTCCCTAGAGAACATTGATGCAAAAATTCCCAATAAAATATTTGACAATAGAATGCAGCAAATCATCAAGAAGATTATACATCACAACCACATGGAATTTATCCCAGGAATGCAGGGATGGTTTAATATATGCAAATCAATAAATGTTATACACCACATTAACAGAGCCAAAGACAAAAATCACATGATCATTTTGATAGATGCAGAAAAAACTTTTGATAAAGTCTAACACTTGTTCATGATAAAAACCCTACAGAAACTTGGAATAGATGGGATCTACCTCAATCTGATAAAAGCCATCTGTGACAAACCAACAGCCAACACTATACTAAATGGGCAAAAATAGAAAACTTTCACTCTAAAATCAGGAAAAGACAAGTATGTCTGCTGTCACCATTCCTATTCAATGTAGTTCTGGAAATATTAGCCAGAGCAATTAGACAAGGGAGGGAAATAAAAGGAATAACGATAGGAGAAGAAGCTAAATTATCACTATTTGCAGATGACATGATACTCTACATAGAAGATGCTAGAAACTCCATTAAAAGACTACTAGAGTTAATAAGCAAATTCATCAATGTAGCTGGATACAAAGTCAGTGCTCAAAAATCAATAGCATTCCTGGACACAAACAATAAACTCACTGAGAATGAAATTAGGGAAATAACACCTTTCACAATAGCATCCAATGAAATGAAATACTTAGGAATTAACCTAACAAAGGATATAAAAGACCTATATGCTGAAAACTATAGTACTCTAAAAAAGGAGATTGAAGAGGATGTCAGAAAATGGAAAGATATCCCTTGCTCTTGGTTAAGAATCAACATTGCAAAATGGCCATACTCCCAAAACGGTTATACAGATTTAATGCAATCCTGATCAAAATACCAGTAACATACCTTAATATCTGGAAAAAACACTCCTAAAATTCATTTGGAAACAGAACTGATCTAGAATAGCAAAGGCAATTCTGGGCAACAAAGGCAAGACAAGAGGCATCTCAATCCCAGACTTGAAATTATACTACAAAGCTACAGTGATAAAATGAGCATGGTACTGGCAAGGAAATAGACCTGAGGATCAATGGAACAGATTAGAAGATGCAATCACAACTACAAAGACATTCTGCCACCTTACATTTGACAAAGAGCAAATGTTGATGAGTCTTCGGGGAGAAAGGAACACTTCTCCACTATTGATGGAAATGTAGACTGGTGCAGGCACTGTGGAAATCAGTATGAGGATTCCTCAAAAAACTAGGTTTGGAAGTCCCATTCAATCCAGCTCTTCCAGTTCTGGGTATTTTCCCAGAAAAATTGAAAAGGTCATGTCACAGCAATATATGTGCACCCATGTTTATAGCAGTGCAATTTGTAATAGCTAAATCTTGGAAACAACCAAAATGTCCATTAACCACAGAATGGCTAAAAAAATGTGGTATTTTTATACAGTTGAATATTACTCAGCTATAAACAGGATAATCTTGAGGTTTTTATAGGTAAATGGAGGCAACTTACTATACTCATAAGTGAACTAAAGCAGACTCAAATTTGTAAATATTGTATTGTCTCCCTGGTGTAAAAAATAAATAATAACAATAATAATAATAATAAATTGAAAGAGTGATAAGATCCAAAATACACAATAGATATTTAATAATGAAAAGGAAAGAAAGTGTTCAAAAAGAAAGAACTACAGGGACATGGGGAAAAGAGAAATGGAAGAAAGGAAAATATTATATGTATATAGGTATTCACATATAATTGTATGCATGTATATGTGTGCGAGATAGATAACTCTACTACTAACTATCTGTTCATCAAGAAGAACAGTTTGTGCTGTCATTGTTTGGTTGTTTGATCATTTTTTGTGTCTAGATCTTGTAACCTGAATGACTATGTGTAAGATAAGAATATGCAATATATTAACTAGTGTTGATTTCTTATTTTTGTTTTTTTTTTTGAAATTATGTATTATTTGAATCCTTTTTTTTTTGTTTTTTAAAATAAAAAAAATTAAAAAAAGACTAATAGGCACTTTGGTAGGAGGCTTCTCGGCCAAGCACTGCTGCATCTGCAGGCTTGTTGATGTGGTCAAGATGCACTTTTTTTCTCTTGAAATTGACTCTTGATGAATGTGGCCATTATATACTGCAAACATTACTAACACAAATAAAACTTAAAACAAAAATTAAACTGACACCTGATGAACAAGGTATGGCCAAGGTAACAAAGGACCTTTGTTTAATTTGGCCATAATATTCCTAAAATGGTTTTAAATTAAGTGAAAATCACTGTCTTTTCTACATGGAAGAGACTATAGTGGAGCTTCACTCATCAGAACTTTAAGCATCTTTTTAAAAAATTCATATACTTTTCAACTAAACCAATAAATATGTATAGGTCATCTGATATACTGTAGGTACTGAATTTGATTTTGGATAATTCTTGAAGTTATGATTAGCCTAAATTCATTTTAAAGATATGCAGCAAAATGTTGGTTTTATACCTAGTGGTGTTGCTTTGATTTCCTGAATCCCAGAAAACAACAATCAGGAAGAAACTTTATAGTTTTACTGACTATAAGACAAACAGCCCCATGGGTTCAATGATTAGGCAGGCTTTACGCTCTTTGTCTCCACTGTGCAGTTTCTCCTAGAAATATGTATAATTAACTCATTCACTAATTTATTCATGTATTGATCCATGTTTTTTTCAAGATAGTTGTTGATTATCATGTACTGCAGGAATCAGGCTGTGAAATTGTCTTTATGCTCAAAATTTGTGCAGAAATATGACTTCTAAATTCCAAATATTTTCTTGATCTATAAGTCACTTTGCATGAATGCTTTGTTTATAGATAGATTTCTTTCTGATTCAAATAGCATAGGTTACTAGGATTAAGCATGTTTGCCTCCCATTTAGAAGTCTGGCCTGAAGTAAGTCTGGGCAATGGATGGTGGTTTTACTGTAGAACTCTCCCGAGCTGGAGAATAGACCTCATGTGACACACCACACTGGATGATATCAGATTTTTATCTAGCCCTGTATTCAGTTCTTTCATGAGCACCAAGGAATTAAAAGGTATGACCAAGTTCTTTCTGTTGTCTGCTTCCAGATTTATTGAATATTTCTGTGTCCGAAGCAATTGTCAGTGCTTTACTGACATCAGCAGCTTCCTGATTGCTCTCACGTGCTGTCACTCAGTCTGTCCTTATCCTGTGTTCACCACATGACAGTCAATCAAATTTCAGCAGGTGTGGTGGTGCATAACTATAACTCCAGCTCCCTGGGATTCTGAGGCAGGAGGATCATAAGTTCAAGCCCAGCCTGGGTAACTGAGGGACTTAATGAGATATTGCCTCAAAATAAAAAAGAATTTAAAAAAAAGGACTGGAGCTATAACTCAGTGTCAAGGTCTTGAGTTCAGTTCGTAGTCTTATAAGAAAATTAGATTTCATTGGTCCCCTGTTCTTCATTCTAGCCACACTCCAGTGAAAATTATAGTCCTTGGCTTGATTCTTGACTTCATTGCCAGTCCCACTGCCCAGTGCCCTTTGATCACTGCTCAGCAGCACCAGCCTTGAACAGGCTGACCATGTTCCCACCTCAGGGGCTTGCATTTAAGGTCTGCTTTTCTTGAACTGCAATTTCTTCCAGCCATTGCAGCATTTATTCTTCCACTCTATTGATGCCTGTGCGCAAAGCTCACTTCCTCAAAGAACCCTTCCATCTGAGAAGTTCCATCACTATTCTAAAACCTCCCCTGCTCTGTTCCTTTTTCACACCTCACTTCCTGCTGGGCTGTGGCAGTTATGAATCTATGTTCTTATTGTCTATCTACTGCGTTAGAATGTAACTGTAAAAGGCAGGAGATTTGTTTTATTTACTGATATGTTCCTAGCACCTCCTAGCTGGCCCAGAGCGGACAATCAATGAACATCACAGGCGTTCTTCTGCCCACTTTATAGAAGGAAAGCATGAGGCTCAGTGAAGTTAAACGATTTGCTACCAGGTGAATCCAGAGTCCAGACTCCAGGCTACCTGCAAAACTGCAGCTTTGCCTTTGGTCACTTCTCATAATGCATCTTATATGCCAGGGAGGGGTCTCCTGCTTTCCATATCTATAGGTGGACTTGATTTGTTAAAGATATTAATGACAATAGCGCACATTTATCAAAACCTTTGAAAAATCTTCTAGGCACATGCATTGTCTCCTTTAATTAGAGTATGTAGGAGATGGTACTATTATTAGCTCCAGTTTGCAGTTGATAAAACTAAGGTGCAGACAGGCTGAGTAACCTAAGAAAGTCTAAAGGAACAAATTTGAAAGGAGTAAAGCCAGAATTTAATGTGACTTGTGGTCCTCTGCTCCTACATAATAAATTCCATGTTCCTCAACCTTTCTTTCATGATCAAACCCTTGAGAAGCCCCTTTAGATATTTTCTTTCCTAACTGCCCTCCTTCTCATGAAATTTTAATTTACAGATAATTTACAGATATATGTCCATGTACCACACATCTCTTTGTACTTAATATATACAAAGAGGAAGAATATGTTTTTGCCATCCCCCAAGAAAAGCATGTAACCACTAGGACGTAGTCCCACCAGCCCCTTGCTGCCTTCCCTTGTATCTTTTGCAGAGCCATAGGCACAAAGTTCTATGCTCACTTGTAGGTAGTGCATTGTTATTGGTTTATTTATATCTTTTCTTGATCTGTTATAAACTTCATGATGGGCAGAGGTCTTGTATGGCTCAGTCTCCCATTCACAGAGCTGAGCACAGAGTCGGCTGCCTTAAAAATGACTGAACAGCATTGTCCATAGCCTCACAGCAACCCGCTGGGGGCGCGTCCTGTTCTCAGGCATCCCTGTGAGTGGCAGGGACAGAGCTGCTTTTCTCAGAAAGGCTGGGTCGGTGCTTCTCACAGGGTTGTCACTACAGGTGTCAGCATCAGCCCAGTGCTTCCTCTGGGATCACATGGGGACAGTGATGACCGGAGTGCTCAGGTACTCCAGTCTGCAGTAGGTTTCCTGGCAACAGAGGGGAGCCTGGCAGTCCTTGGAGCACAATAGGCTTTTAAGTATCCTGGCCGACCTGAAGGGGTGCTCCCAGAAGAGTCCTGCTGAGAAGAAAGGAGTAAAATCATACCTGCCCCTCCCTGAAGTGCCCCACATTTGTGCTGAAATGAAGTGAGAGGCAAAGGGTTGGAGCAAAGAAATAAATTCCTCCTTTCATCTTTGACTGCTCCACCTCCTGGGCATGTTCAGCCCAGTTTTCTTTAGCCAGCTATAGCATACTCTCCTTGAAGCTGAAGCAGTTCTAGCCTTTGCTGGTGTGACTTAAGTGCATCCTTTTCCTGTGTGCTAATGTCTTTTTTTTTTCACCCTTCTTGTCCCACTCTTTACTTCTCCATCCTGCTGTCTTCCCAGACAGGCAGACCATCACCATGACCTCCTTTATCTGCTGGCTTCTAGTTGGGTCATGCCAATGCCTTGGCATATTTGTGTCACTGAGACCAAATACCTGAGAAAAACAGCTTAAGGGAGAAGTTTATTTTGGGTTATGGTTTCAGAGGTTTAAACCTGTGATAAGGTGGCTCCCTTATTCTGGGTTCAAGGCAAAACAGGACATCATGGCAGAAGGATGGTGAAGCAAAGCTGCTCACCTCATGGCTGATCACCTCATCAAAGAGAGCATGAAAGCCCAAGAGTAATGAGTTTGGAGGTGGTCCTCAAGGTCATGCCTCCATGACACACTCCCTTCGACTAGACTCCACCTCCGAATCCCATTCAGCTGTGAACTCATCAGTGATAATGTTCACGCCCTCGTGATCCCATCACTTCCCCAAAGCCCATCGGCTGGTCTCTGGGGGGGGGGTCATTTAATTCCAATAGCAGGAGGAAGCCAGACAGTTTGGGTATGCATTTCCATGGTCAGTAGCCTATATATTGGGCCCCTGTTGGAGGACTGTATCTCTTGAGTCTTAACTGTCCGTGCATATCTCTATTTTTGGTGGCCTTCCCCATATGATTCTCTGTTTTGGGGTTGTGGTATTCCCTTCCTTCTTTCAGAGTGATAGGTGTGTATCAGTTAGGTCTGTTACTTATTGCATTTTGTGATGTTTCATATCCTGTGTTCTTGGGAACCCAGGGAAGGGGAGGGGTTACTCCTCCCTGAGTGTGAGTTAGCTGACTCACAGAAGTAGTAAAAAAACTTGCCTAAGAGCATACCTTTGATAGCAAATCCACCAATGGCAAATCTATACCAATACCTACCTCCTTTTGTTAGGTTTTTGCAGCCAGGGACAACATCTACCTGCCCAAGATCATTATAGGGTGACACCATACTACTAGAGTACATTCCTATAAACTCACCAAAATTATTCAAAGAAGCTAGCCCTACATGTACCAGCCTGCTTATCCTGCCTTGCCTATTTTGTCTCCAGAAAATACAATAAAGCCTCTTGGTCACATTTTCTCCCACTTTCTTTGCCTCCTGACTGACGCTAGTGCCTCCTGTACATCCCTCACCCCCCTCAGGATGTGATGTTGTTCTCCTCCTCTTGGGAACTGGAATGATAACTTATGTTTGCAATGACAATCACCTCCTGTCTGTTGACCTCACCTACCTGGAAAAAAACAAAATCACAGGTAGATTTTGAAAGAGGTGGTCTTTTAAAAGTTGCCTTACACACTGCTCTCTCATTTGTAAACTGTCACTCTAGTAAATTCTTTAACTATCTTCTCTTGATATGATGCCTCTTTTTTGCTCTGACTCTGACAAGCTTAGCAGGGAAGAGGACCCAGTGTACATAGTTGCAGGATGGGTTCAGTGTACTTGCACACAAATCCCTGTCTGTCTTACTGACCCTGGCCAATACCTAGTACCTAATGCAATGCCAAGTACCTGTTAGGTGCTCAGTAAATACTTGAATAAATGGTGTCTCCCTTGAGACCTGCTCTGGGCTGCATCATACTTGCATATATCACAAAGAACTGAATATTACTCTAATGGCATATAATCTTTTAGTACTGGAAAGAATTTTTGACATAATTCAACTTTCTTTTCTTTTTTTCATCCTTGCCAAATGAATAAATTTAAAGACACAGAAAGAAAATTACTTCGGATTAGAGATTCAGCCAATAGTAGAATTCCGATCTAATGCTCAATAATTTTTATAGTGTTCAGTGATAGTAATTGCAACTTTACTCCCCAAATTTAGTACAGATAGACTTATGCCAGGGCCTGTATTAAGTGATTCTCATTTCACTTAATCCTCATCCAACCTTCTCAAATACCTGATAGTATTAACTGTGTCCTGTATATGGTGACCTGAGGCATAGACAGGTTAAGTAACCTATTCAAGCACACAACGCTATTACATGGTAGACTGAGGTTTGAGTTAGGCAGTCTGGCTCCAAAATATGTACTACTACTTTTCCTATTTATACTGTGTCCTCATTTGATTCATCTTTTTCAGGGAAGAATATACCAGCTCCCTTTCCCATGCATAGGAGACTTCATGTATTATATGGCCAGGTGCTCAACTGTTACTAACCAATTACTTACACAGAGTCCTCTGAGCTTCTCAGTTGAACTGTTGGATCCATTTAGCAGCCAGTTCTAATTCAGTGGGCCTTTTTAGTCGTATATTGCTATGCTCCAGCTCCTGGGGACCTTAACTAACAGAGTGGAAGAAGCCTTCCTAGAGGAGAGAGAAGCCCAGGAGCTGATTGGAGCAGGTCCTCTCCCACTGGGCTGAGGTCGACCTTAGAGTCAAATGTGAGCATTGTTTTCTTCTTCCTAAGGAGGGAGACTGGCATTTTTACTTGCCTTGTATTACAAAATTTGTAGTAATAAGGCAATTTAATTAGCACAGCAGTTTGAGGTTTTAATAGTTACTGTATTTAAGCAATTTCTCTGGTACTCCTGCTGTTTTATGAGGCTATAATTTGGCTCCCAAATGGAGAAACAATAAGGCCAATTCAAGAGGAAAAGATTGTGGTGTTATTCAGTAGGTTAAACTCCTGTGTAGCCCAGGACAAGTTACAATGAGGCAGGACCAGCTTGCTGGTTTCTTCCAACTTTCTAACTTTGTTCATTCATCTCACTGAGATAGTTTGCTGGTAATCACACTTTGGCTGTGACATGCAAAACTCAGAGAAGTTAAGGGGTCTGCTAGAACTTGAGTTCAGTTTTACTGGTCCCATTAGCCAAACAAGGCACTAATGCTAACAATGACCCACTGCAATGTAGATTTCTAAAGGAAGAATACTTTGTGTCTTCATTTATTGCTGAATCCCCTCTACCAAGGACAATTTTGGACTTCAGTATCTGTCCAATGAATATTTCTTAAGTGAATGAATGTAAAAGAAATTTATTCCCCTTCAAGGGATATTTGCAAGGGTGGGAACCATGTAAGGAATGATAGCATCTAGATGCCCTAGAGGAGAGGATGTGGGAATTATGTGATGTCTAGGTAGGAAAGGGTAGAAATAGGTTTTCTTGGTACAGAAGATGTGATGACCTCATGCCACCTGTGCAAGAAGGGTTGGGCTTTAGTCTTTCTGGTGTGGCATCATAAAGTGTTCATATGGCAGGCACTGGGACCCAGTTTTCTTGAAGAAGATAGTATCTGTCTTACTGAAGAAAGAATTGCAGCCTATAAGAGATGAATGAAGCAGGTCCTCTCCCACTGGAAGAGGAGGAGGTAGAGGAGAAGGGTAAGAATGAAGATGTGTTATGTACGTGTATGAGCTCCCTAGGAGGAAGTTAATCATTATGTATTGCAAACATGTACTAATAAAAATAGAAACAAAAAGTATTAAAATTTAAAAAATGCTAAAATCCACAAGACATTGGAGACATTAAATAAAGATCCTGAAGTGGAGGATCAGCACTGCTATTATCAGATTCTTGCCCTATGTAAACCGTGAGATAATATATTTGGGTGGTCTTAGATATTTCAGGTTGAGAATAATTTGTTATTTGGTGATAGATAACTGAATGGGGAACAAAAACCATGCATTAATGAACCTATTTCTAATAATGAGGTTTCATTTTTGTGTTTTGCTGTCACATGCTGTCAGAGAACCAACACAGTAGTACTATACACCTTGGTTAGGAGGTTGCGCAATGCCTTTCAGAATTAGAATTTCTCCTTTTCTGGTCCACTGACTATTCTTTGAATCAAGAGTTATCATTATTTTTGAGATTGTTAACATAGCTATTGGCATAGAAGACAGATGATTTTGGTTTACCAATATACATGAAGAAGTAATATATGGGATGGTCTTGATCATCATGAGAATAGTTCTTTTATCCTATTGCTAAGTCACTTGGAGGCCACATCATAATCAGATGATCCATTCACTGATTCACTCACTGGACAGATCTTTCTTAGATACTGAAAAAGGCAGTGAATATACACTGGTGAATAGGACAGGCTGCATCTCAGTTCTCATGAGGTTTGCTTTGATCACTTTGGGATACAGATCAGGGCCGGGGATTTAGCTCAGTGGCATAAGCACCTGCAAAATCAAAGATACTGATATGATCCTACTAAAGGTCCTACTGGTACACTACACTGAGGACTTACTCAGCAATGAGAGCTACCTCAACAGGGGACAAAATAATTAAACCTTTGGGCTAGGCTTCATCTTCTCTGTATTGCACTTACTGAACCTCTGTATTGTTTTTGCCTTTTTGTACATGCATTTTTATATTTTGTGGGAACTTTTATCTTTTTAAGATATGCTCTTAGTTTTTTGAAGCTATCACTTGAATTCATTCATTTGGAAAATAGTCACTGAACATGTATTAGGGTTTAACACTGTCCTTAGTAGAGAGGATTCAGCAGTAAGCAAAGATAGACAGCATCCTTCCTGTAGGAATTTGCATTTCAGTGAGTCAAGCAAGTGCTAACGTAGTAATTTTGCTCAGCTTTACCCATAGACTTTTGTTATCATTCAGAGGTCAAGGTAGGAAAAATAGTTTCTTTTTATTAAATAATTAGGTGATCTGAGAAAAGTTTAGCAGAGGGGCTACTTATAAATGTGTGGAAAGGTTTAGATCAGTCTTTTCCAGCAGGGAGTGATTGATTCTGTGTCCCAGTGGACATTTGAAAATACCTGGGGATATTTTTGGTTGTCCTGACCGGGTCATAAGATATGACTAACATCTAGTGGGTGGAGACCAAGTGCTATTAAATGCCCTGAAAGGTACTGCACAACCTCCTAAAACAATTATCTGTTTGAAATGTCAATAGTGCTGAAGTTGATAAACCTTGGTTTAAGGGAATTTACTAAAAGGTATTGCTCTGAGTCTAGTAACTGATGATCTCTTAGTCTTTGGACTAAAAGGGACAAATGAAGGAACCAGAATCAGAATAGGGTTGCTTGGCAAGAGCCAAGGACCAGAGATCCCCTGAAAATTTGACTGAGAGAAAGGCTAGGGTAATGAGTATCTTGGCCACACTTTTCTGGTGCACTTCATCTCCTTCCTGTTGAAAAAAAGTTAAGTATGTTCATTGATACAGTTCATTCAGGCTGACTTGGCATGACATAGGGTAGGACAGAAAAAGACAGAGAGTAGATTGGCAAGGGCAAGTGGAAGAAATGTGATGGAGACCTCCACCTGGGTGCCTGAATTTGGAAAATGCTTCGGTTCCTTATTTACAAATTTCTGTGTAGGAGATGCCCTCAAAGTTCACAGCCACTTCCATGAAGGCTTAATTTTGATATAAATATTTTTGTAGTCAGGGGTCACAAGGAGAACAATTACATACAGGAAACATAATTTATAGTAATTTTTTATGCTAGTCATCCAGAGTCAAATACAAAAAGTGCAGGAAATCCGTTCACAACATTAGAGACCTGGAAAATCCAGCCGAGGGCCCGGATCCCATGGCAATAACCTGCATGAGTTTAGTTGAAAACCTAGAGCCCATGACAATGACTCATGCAAGTCCATTTCACAGATCTGGGCTGGGAAGGCCAAAGGTCAGCGATGGAAGCTAGAAAGTCTATGCCAGTAGGGTGAAGGATCTGTGCCAGTAGGGTGAGGGTTCTATACTGGAGCCAGGAAGCAATGCTCAAAATAAGGACCAGAGAGCCCCTGAAAAGTACCATAGCCATCCTCAGAGAGAGTGAGGTCCTGAGCTCTTCTGATGCTGAGAACAGCTGAATGCATTCCAGGAAGCCAACGTGACAGACTTTTCCTGGAGATTAAACAGCACACAGCTTCCCCTCTGGAGCCAGGAAGCAATGCTCAAAGTAAGGCCCAAAATTCCCCCAAGTGAGCTGCAGCCATTCTCAGCAACAAGATTCCTAACTGCTCTGGTGAAAAAAACCCAAGTTCATATAAGGGGAGCCAGCGTGACAAGCTCCTCCAGGAGGACTAATGGCTCCAGACAACACCACCACTTAGGAGAACCCACAAGGCTACTCTTCCTCTGCAGGTCTCCTTTTCATGCTGGCAACAGTCCTCCGGTGGGCCATCCATGCTCAGCACCATGCTGGTTCAGTTCGGCTGTTGTTTTAAGTTGACCACCAACTAAATATAAATCAATTTTTCTTCCTTATGTCTAAGTTCTTATTTATAAGTGCTTAATGATGGGCCTTTTAGACCACCTGGGGTGGGTGCAAGTGTAGTGAGCATTTGAGATTTTAGGATATCTAACAAAAGGGTAGTTGGGCTGTGAGCAGACGCAACACAGGCAGCAAAAGAAGTAGAAGAGAATCACAAATAGCTTGCTTCAAAATTTATCTCCTCTTAAAACAGGAATGGAGCTAGCTAATTTAATTCTTGTTGACCTAGGTTAGGAGTGAGGCAGTGATGTCTGGAGTAAAATTAGGCAGGATCATAGGATAGACCTGATTCCATCTGTCTATAGGCAGCAAGAGGTGGACATGGAAGTACTGTTGCTGAGCAACAGGGCAGATTTACTTATTTTTTGACTTTGTGCTTCAGTTTTAGATAATTTGTTCAATGATACTTCCTTGTAAGTGATATCTATGGCAGTTACCTGTTATTATTTATTTCTTTGAGGCCAGGGTTCATTCATAGACACTTGGCTATTGCATCCTCAATGAATGGAAACAGTAGATAAGCATTTGTTGACTGAATGGAGATGCATTATGATCTGTTTCAGAACTGGGAGAACTATGCTGGTCATTTATCTTCCTTTCATCTCAGTACGTGTGACTTGTCACATTTTTGCCTACCCTATGTCCAGCTGAGTGGTTGATTCCTCCCACTTGTATTCATCTAGACCCTCCTGCCTATTAGTACCTTTTTTTTTACTCAGTGGAAAATTTCGCTGTGTTGGTAGACATCTGTTCCTGAAATTGCTTCTCATACCCTCTCTTCAGACCCTCAAGAGTCAGATCCTTCTCTGCATGCCTTGGGATAGCCAGGGGCAGACATGTGCTCTGTGGACCATGAATCTGGGACCATCGAAACCCAAATTAGGGACCCATGGGAAGGGGTGATCTGGAGTTTGGATGGTGACAAATGTGTTCTGTGTACCAGCTTGTGCCTGTGACATGTGTTTTCCTGTGAATCCTACTGTCAAGTTGCATAAATTCCTAGTTCGTGATTAGACTGGACCTTATATTTGTTCTGTGAATTTCTCAAACACTCCCAGTACAACCCTTTCCTTAAGTTCTTAAATCAGTTTCTGCCATTCACATACTTTACTAGTACTGGGAGAAACTTGAGAATGCATGGAATACAAGCAGGCCATTAAATATACATAATTTCCATTATGGTAAGGATCATGTAACTGAATTATTTCTCTCCACAAACTTGAGACAAGATTTATTACTTATGTTGTATGGATTTGAGGAGTAAAGAACTGGTTGTCTTACAAGTATGAGGGATTGTGCAGGAGTGTACAATTGATCTATCCCAGTAACACATTATCTCCATGTTATTATTGGGAAAAATAAGATGCAAATAAGCCAAGTGTCATTTCTCAAGACAATAGGGATTAGAACAATGGGCTTCAAGCCAGGAAGTATGTGCATTCTCCTCTTCTTTTTTTTTTTAAATTTATTTAAAGAGAAACAAAAGCATGTAAAGGGTAGAGGTAATACAGAATTCCAAGAAAAAAGATAAACAATAAGAAATCATTAGTAAATAAATTACATATTGTCCTCTTAGAAATAGTTGTTCAAGTTACAAAATTAAAGCATACAAAGTGTATAGTCAAACAGTGAGAGTGTGAACAGTTACACATGCATGAATCTCTGCATGTATTTCTATACTTTCTGTATTAGAGGGAAAAACAAAACTTAGCAAGACAAAACAAAACAAATTCCTATAAAAACAAGAAACCAAAAAGTTATAAAATCACAGTACAAGGTGATCTACAATGATTGCTGTGTTGTTTCTTATTATCTTCAATAGAATGTCTATATCATCAGGCATAAGTGAATATAGCAGTATAATTGAGTAAAGCAGTAAATAACAATATTAGTAAAAATAAAACATTGTAGACAGTATAAAACTTCAAAGGCAGGTAATAATCCAACCAGAGTGGATATTCTAGTGGATCTTGTCATCTTAAGTGCAGTTGCCTATACTCTTAGACTTGATACTATCAATCATAACAGCTTTGAATAAAATCTATCAATACAAAACAGTGATCTAACAAACCAGATTCGATTACGATCAGTCATGGTAAATCAGTGTAGGTTTTACAGAGCTTTAGATTAAGTTAATAGGAAATTAAGGATGATTACCGTACTATATCCTGTTATTTCCGGGATTGCTGTCTGTGCCCTCAAATCTAGTACAGGTAGAATGACTGGAACAGAATATAATACATCTAAGCAGAGTAGTGTGAGTAATGTGGGTTTTAAATCCTGGTTAACTATTAACAATATAGTGTATCAAAGCCATCTATGTTAGCGATTCTAGTTATCCTCCTCATTTCTGCTATGCTATTTTTCTGCCTTTGTTCGTCTAGTTTTCTCTTTCATTCTACTGCCTGCCCTGTTCATTGAGGCCTTTCTGGCACTGTTCCTAAAATCCTGGTATATTTTTCTCTCTCTAGAATGTCTTTCAGTATTCTCTGTAGGGTTGGATTGGTGGTCACAAACTCCCCCAGTTCCTCTTTGTCATGGAAGCATCTTGTTTCTCCATTAATTTCTAATGACAGTTTTGCAGGGTACATCAATCTGGGCTGGAGGTTATTTTCTTTCAGGGATTGAAATACTTTGCTCCAAGCTCTTCTTGATCTGATGGTCTGTGTCAAGAAGTCAGCTGTGATTCTGATGGGCTTACCTTTATAGGTAATCTATTTCTTTTCTCTGACAGCTTGTAATATTCTGTTTTTATATTGAATTTCTGGTGTCTTGATTATTATATGTCTGGGTGTAGATCTGTTTTGGTTGTAGGTGGCTGGAGTTTGGTATGCCTCACACAACTGAATGTCATTTTCTTTTCTCATGCTTGGGAAGTTTTCTTTAATTATTTCAGTGAATAGCCTTTGTAATTCACCTGTATGTATTCCTGCTTCTTCATTCATGTTTCTTATTCTTAAATTGTAGATTCTCTTGACATCTTCTAGCCTTTGTATTGTTACTGCCTGTTTCCTTGTTATTTTAAAAAGACCTTTCCTTTCATGATGACACACTGCAAACTTGTCAAGTTTTGATAGTCTATCCTTAGTTTCTTTTAAGGAGTTTTGCCAGCTTTCAATGGAGTTTTTAATTTCCTGATAGTCTCTTTGAATCTGCTTCACGTATTCTATATTTTCTTTATATTCTTTATCGAATGTTTCTCTCCTTTTTTTTTGTTCCTCCCTTCTTCCATCTGCATCATCCTGAGAGATGCTTCCTGAGAGCATTTCTTTTATTACTCTACTCATATCCTGCTTTACCTGATTTGATATTTCAGTTTTGAGCTTGTCTACAAGATCCCGAAGATATCTCTTAATGTCCATTGAAGCCATGTCTGATGTTGTGCGTTTGCTGCCCTCAGTCCCCTTTGTTTTTCCTTCTTCTGGATCAGAGCTCTCAGGGTTCTGGGCTGGGGGCCTCCTCCTGCCTCTCTCTCCTGTCATGGTGCCCTGGCTTCCTCCACACAGGTTACAGTGCAGGTCCCAGCCCCCTTCTCTGTTGGCCATGTTTCCTCTGAAGCACACTGGCAAGGGAGCTCCACCCTCTCTTGCCTGTTCTTGTCACTGAGGTGCAAGCAATGGCTGTATTTGCCTGCCTCTCCCCACCGGGCCAGCCAAACTTCAGGTGCCTTTACTTGGTCAGTACTTGCTAGGCGCAGGGAATCAATTTGGGATGGCCCATTGGGTCCTGGCCAGGAGCTCGGCCCAGTCCAAGCAAATCCCACAAATCTGCTCTTGGGAGGGAGGAACCAACTGAAGTCACTGTCCCTCCAAGTTCAGGCTCCTCCTGCCCGATTCCAACATGTCACCCATTTGGTCGTGCCTTTCTTGTGTTGGGGGGGTCTCATTCCCAGCACTGACCATGGGTCAATGAAGATCCCTTCACTGGCTCCGTTCTCTGCTCTCCACTCTCTGTTGGGCTCACCAACCCCCAACTTCAGCACTGCTGTGCTTCCTCTGAGTGGCAGTGGGAATGAGTTTAGGTGGCTCTCCTGGCCGGCATGGATTCAAGCTGGTGCAAACTTGGCAGGTCACCATGAAAACACTGTGTCCCATAATTTTTAGCTGTTTCAGTTGTAGTCCCGAAGTATTTGATGAGCTTTTTTATGTTTTAATTTCTTCCTGTGTCAAGAGGATCCATCTCCCTCTGTCTGGGTTTCTCCAGGGTGTTTTATTCTCGCAAATGAGTTGTTTCTCTTGGGAGACTTTGTATTTTGTTGCTCACTGATTGGCCATCTTGTCTTCTCTCTTCTCCTCTTCTTGTATCATTGCAAGTGTCTTCTCTGTTGTTCCTCCCTTCTGGGTCCAGCAAGCCTTGGAAAGAGCAGAGCTCTTTGCTTCTTGCATATCTTGGTGTAAGCCTGTGGAAATAGCAGACTTTGTTAGACACCTTTCCCTTTGTAGATCATAGAACACCTTTTTTCTAGGAAACTGCTTTCAGTTTTGTTGTGTGTGTGTGTTTGTGCGTGTGTGTGTGTTTTACTGTTGGTGGTGCTTAGGAGTTCTCACATAAATAAGAGATCATTTCAGATGAATGGCATGTGTAAGCCTGGCTTACTAATGATGCTCCATGGTGACATTCCTGTTTCTTGTTTCAGACCTGTCCTCAGGGGAATAGAATGTAACTAGAATAAAGCAGGACACTTTGATGCCAGTGTTTTGACACTGTAGAACTGTGAGATTTTGTAACATTTTTCTTCCTGAGAAAATATTTCTGACCTTTGTCTGTAATGCTTGATGAAGGCTAATGGTAGTGTTTTCAATTCCTAGTATGGAGAATAAATTGGAGTTATTTTAGAAATGTAGATGACACATACTTTGTTACTTTAAAAGTGAACCTTTTTTGAAGTTGCAGCTTTTGACAGTTATTGTAAGGTATATGCTGCCTCACAACACAGCCATGCAACACTGTATTTATTTTATTCAACAAACCTTTGTACCATGCTTATTGTGTGCCAGGTCATCCCTAGACTCTCTCTCTTCTCTTTTTCTCCTCTCTCTCCGATTATTGACCATATTATTGACTATAATTCTCTCAGTGACTTATAGGTTTAGTACTATTATTCCCACTTTACAAAGGAAGAAAACAAGGCACAAAGAAGTGAAATAGCTGTGAGTTGTGGAGCAGGCATGTAATCCCGATTCAAGAATATTGGGAGTTTGAGCCCAGCCTGGGCCATTTAACAAAATAATGAAACCCAGTCTCCTCCTCCATAGAGAAGGACAAACATGAGTCATTTGTAGAAAACTGGATGCACCTTAAGATCATAATGTTAAGTGAAATAAATCAGGTACACAATCTTAAGTAGCATTCATTTTCTTTTACATGAGAAGCCCAAAGTAAAAAGAACAAAATAAAAGGTAGACAACAGGAAGTTAGGAGATAGATTGTTTTTGAATGGAAAAGGGATCAAGAGATGGAGGAAGGAGGAAGAACTAAAAAAAAAATTAAGATGTGCTATGCACAGGTACCAACTCTCCATGAGGAATGTAATTATTACATACTGCTAACATGTACTAGTAAAAAATGAGAAAAAGGATCTGAATTCAGTTCCCAGACCTGAAAAAAAGTGAAATAAGTGTGCCCCAGGTCACATATCTCAAAATGAGCAAAGCCATAACTCACGCCTAGGCAGTTTTTCTCCTGAGCTCACCCTGCTAACACTGTTCCAGGTTGCTTTTCTAATGTGCCAAAAAATAGATACAACCAGACCCCTTAGAGCCGGAGGAATAGCTCCTTGTGATGCTGAAGCCAACATAGCGCATCATTCTTCTCATCTTGATTAGCCTGTGTTCATGCTTAGCTGCTCTTGGTTGTTGTGTTGTTTTCGAAGTGAGCTGAAGTAGAAAGATGCTTTGAATGAATGGTCTGAAATGCTGCAGGCGTTCTCCAATGCAGGACTTGATGTGCTAAAGTTAAATAAGGAGACTCATAGACGTCAAAATTGTTGGGAAATTGATCATGGCCTAAAGTAGGGCATGAAAGTATTCATCACACACAAAAAAGAAAGAAATCTTAAGGTATAACAGTATGTATAGTGTGTAAGATAGATGACCATATTACTTATCTCTGTTGGAACATTGAACAGAAGGATTTGCACTGTCAATGTTTGAGTGTCTAGCCACTATTTATGCTTTGATTTTGTGACTTTGGCAACTATTTTTTAAGATGACAATGGGTAATGTATCAACTAGTGATTTTATGATGTTAATTTTTTTTTGAATTCAGTATTATTTTACCTTTTTTCTGTTTTTTTATTTTATTTAATTTTCTTTTCTTTCTTTGAAAAAAGAGAACAATATGCAATATAACAACCATTGTTAAATTTCTTTTATTCTGTTTTGAAAACCTATATTGTTATTATTTTGGGTTTGCTGTTGTTTATCTCTTTGGCTTTTTGTTTTTCTTTTCTGATTTTTTTTGTTTCTTTTTAAAATAAAATTAAAAAAAATCTTTCTCTGGTTTTGTTGTGGATTGGACCTGGTTAGGAGGTGAACAAATAATATAATTATAGTATGAAAAGAAAAGTGAGAATGGGAAGAAAAAGCAAAATCTGTTAAAATGTAGTAAGAATGGCAGGCAGGAACAGGTTGACTCAAATAGGTGATGTGCACAGTATCTTGAGTCTAAGAGGGAGGTGATGGTATCCACCATGAGATTTGGCGTGAGCGAGAGCAGGTTGTGGGTGTAGGAGGATGCTAGCAGGAATTGAAACTGAAAAGGTAAAGCAGAGGGGTGGGGTTTAGCTTGTAGGAAGTAGGGAGCCACTCAACTATGTTAAGTGGGAAGTGAAGTAATGAAAGGTAGGTTGAGGATATCCCTTAATGATGGGCAGAACTAAGGGCTGGAGGCAGAAAATCATCCACTGTTTTCTTTTTTAAAAATTTTTTTTATTTAAAGAGAAAAATAACAGGAAAAAGGTAGAAATATTACAGAATTTCAAGAAAAGAAGATAAATAGTAAGATATCACTAGTTGATACATTACACATTGTTCTTTTAGAAAGTTATTCAAGTTACAGGATTAAAGCACACAAAGTAGACACTAAAGCAGTGAGAGTGCAAACAGATCTGTTCAACAATCCAACAAGAACCTAGAAATATGGTCATCAATCCCACACATCTAAACATACATGCAGCTATATCTTTTATAGTGCTTCCTATTTCCTCTTTTTTACAATAGCAATTATACATTTTTAAAGTTTTATTTAAAGAGAAAAAAAATAACAGAAAAAAGGGTAGCAACAATACAGAATTCTAAAAGAAAGAAAGAAAAAGGAGAATGAGAAAAAGCCCCACTAAGAAATCAGTAATTTGTAAATTACGTACTGTCATCCTGAATGTAGTTGTTCCAGTTACAAAGTTAAAGGGTACATAATAATATTCAAACAGTCAGACTACAAACAGTTTTGCTCAAAGATCCAACAAAGATTCAGCAATATGGTCATCTATTTTACACACTCAAACATACATGCAGTTATATCCCTTAGAGCACTTTCTTTTTTACAATAGCAATTACACATTTTGGTTTTATTACTCTTGTAGTTCCTATTTACTTTTTACACTAGAGACACAATATGATATTTATAAATATGATTCTTATTTATTTCATTAATGAGGATAGTCTCAAGTTGTCTCCATTTGCCTATAAAGGCCTCAAGGTCATCCTTTTTTATAGCTGAGTAATATTCCATTGTATAAAAATGCCACATCTTTTTCACCCACTCTGCAGTTGATGGGCATCTTGGTTGTTTCCAGGATTTAGCTATCACAAATTGTGCGGCTATGAACATGGGTGCACATATATCACTGTGATATGAACTTTTCAGTTCTTTGGGGAAAATACCCAGGAGAGGGATAGCTGGATTGAATGGGGCTTCCAATCCTAGTCTTCTGAGAATTCTCCATATGGATTTCCATAATGGTTGCACCAGTCTACATTC
>PVLA01011811.1:26215-49820 GCA_004027455.1 Hydrochoerus hydrochaeris | reverse complement strand
TCACTCAGAGGCAGCAGATGAAAGAGTTCACCAGTAAACCGTCGAGCAGCATCAGTGAGCCCAAAGGAAATTCTTTAACCTGGCAACCTTTTGAATCTAAGTCAGCTGCCCCAACTGTACCTATGAATGCTTCAGCCCCTCAGACTCTGGAAGCCAAATCCAATCTGACAATGGCACATGAACAGGCATTCTCGTCGCACGTACTGGAACCGATAGAAGAACTCTCAGAGGAAGAAAAAGGAAGGGAGAGTGAACAGAAATCAAGTAACAAGAGAAATTTTAGGAAAATTTTGAAGACAAATCCGTCCCTCACTAAGGAAATAAAAGCAGTCCTGGAGCAGAGCTTGGTGGAGAAGCTGGAAACGTTGGGCATTAATGCAGACATACGTGGTATTCCAAGTGATCACTTGAATATTGTGATGAGAACTGTGGAATCAGCAAGACGCGAGCGAGAAAAACAAATACCGAACATTCTGCAAATCCGAGATCTCCTCAAACACCAGCTCAGCTGTAAAATGGAAGAGAGAGCATTACCCTCTTCAGATAAGTACAGTATTTCTCAAGTGGACACGCTTTCAACTGGAGAACTACCCAAAGCAATCCAACTTCCTCCCAAAGTAGACAGCTGCTTAGACAAAGACCTGTTTTTCCTGATAGGACAGCTGTTCCAAAAATTAAGAAAGCTATTATAAAAGACCGTCCTCCCAGAAAGTCTTCATCTACTTCGTCGCCTCCCTTCAGTTCAGAGGAGGAGCTGGGTGACGATGGCTTCATCCAGGCGTTTGTGTCCCCAGAGTTACTTCCTGTGCAGTCGTCCAGAAGCAGCCACAATGGCGTGGGAAAGAACATGGTCAAAAGTGACACAGACTGGACTGAGGGAAGTGAAGTCGAGGACTCTGATGTTTCTCCCAAGCCCACCGGAACTGCAGTGAAAACCCTAACTGACAAAGTTGAAAAGATGGGTTCACATCACAGAAATGTAAATAAACCCATTGGTGGGATTAATGTTACTGATGTGTTCATGATAAAAGAAGAATTACAGGAAGAACTGAAGTGTGCAGATGTCGATGATGACGACTGGGACATTTCATCCTTAGAGGAAGAAAAATCTGTGGGGAGAAAAGCTGGGAAAGACCAGAAGGACTTTCTACCCGTGAAGAATGAGTCGAATTCTACTCAAGTGCGAAATGCCTGGGGCGCATTCTAGGGGGCCCAAGGGAGAAGCACTTCAAGAAATATGAGTGCTTTGAAAAGCAGCTTAGTAGCTGAGACCCACCGAGTGATGCTGAGGTGCCTACAATTCAGGCACGGAGGGTTCTCCCAGAAGCTGACAGGGTCCGACGGCGGCCTACAGGATGCTGCCTTACAGTGTTTGTCCCAGTACCAAGGAAGCCACCTCAGAAAACACTGAAGTCTCTTCGGTGGTCAATACAGTATTGAAAAACAGTCAGCAGTATTTTAAAGCATATAAAAGTGTTTTACTTCTGCAGCTAAAAAAAAAAATAACGTGCCATTAAAGTCAGAAAACGTGTCTTCTTCAGAACGGTACTCTAGTGCTAAGTGCATTTTTTCAACCAATTTTTAAGTGAAACATATATACATATATATTTTAATTTATGTCAGGTTTTGGTTTGAGTTATTACGGCTTTTTTTATATCTTATGTATATTGTCACAGTGGACACATTGATACTATAAAGTTCTTTAAAATTGCTATAGTGAGCAGTGAAATCTTAGAGTTAGACTGATTGTTTGTTATAATAGAGGTTTAGAATGATAACAGTATAGCTAGGTCTACGTTAAATACATCTTCCTAAATTTCTTAGTCATGTTTAGCTTTGAGTCACTGTAGGCATGGTGCCACTGAATAGTTATTTTCTGTACTTTAGTCTTTTTGTCTTGGGTATTTTATGAATACAGTATAGCTATTTAAAGTAACAATTAATTTATCAGAATATGAACAGAAAAGATTGGTTTATGGGACTGGGGATTTAGCTCAGCGGCATAAGTGCCTGCCTGGCAAGCGCAAGGCTGTGAGTTTGATCCCTGGTACCAAAAAAAAAAAAAAAAAAAAAAAAAAGATTCATTCACTACTGAATCACCTATGTAGGTAGTTTTCTTTCTTTGGAGTTGAAAACTACCCAATCCACATTATAAAATACCTCAAAACTAATTAGTTTTATTGTTGAACAATGATGTTGTCAAAACGCCAAAAGGTTCCTATAAAATGTTTTTTTGCCTTTTTTTAATGCTTTGTGGTACTGTCTGTATTTGTTTCCAAAAACAAGTAACATTTTATCTAAATGGTTTGTTGGATTTTTAGATCTCTTCACTTCTCAAGCTTATCAGTAAAGCCCTTTCCATCAAAAAAAAAAAAAAAAAAGAAGTATGTTTTAGGCCAACATCTTGCACAAGAAACATTTTAGTAGCCTTGCTTTTGAAAAACTTATTTTTCATTAGAAAATGGGGAAAACAATACCAAATAAGCTTAAGTTCAATGACAAATATTTGAGTATTTTATACATGCTAGACATTGATCTGGGGACCCAAAAAGGTAACTTCATAAGTTAGACATAAAGAAGACAGAAGACCAAGTGGCAGGGTGGGCGTGGCTCCTGCAGTCTTCCCATTGCCATGGATAGAAGGAATCTAAATCTACTTACTTTTATGTTATATAGAATCGAAGTGGATCCTCCAGGTGATCAAGTGACTTTGGAAGGAAAAGTAAGAGCAAGTCATGGAAGGGGGCCAGCAGCAGTAGTGAATGCTTAGAAGCAGGACCTTGGTCATTGGGGTAGAACAGTGGGTACCTGGTTGCAAAACAGCTCATTTCCACAAAAAAGTCTATCTCATGATCTCACCTGACCTTTTTACTCATGGGCTTTTACCCTAAAATAGTCACTTTTCTTTTGTGTTTGTAATCTCTGACTCCTCAATGTATCATATTCTCTCTCCATAATTTGGTCAAAGATTGTGCTAACAAAACGCTCCTTTAGCTATGTATCTGCCTTGAATCTTCTTGCCTGTGGTAACAGTGTTTTTTCTTTACTACCATTCTTCTTGTCATGACCCATTGGACTTTCTTCCTTCTCATTTGCCCCTTTGATAGCCTTGGAATTTGTTCTCCTTCCCAAATCTTTTGGAGCTAATCTCTGAAGGGAGTGCTTAGCAACTCATTTTCTCATCCCTAGTTCTTCCTCGGATCTTCATCTCACACCTCTAAAGACCAGATTGCCTTGTCCAAGACCTTGGCAAGGGAAGACTTGTACTGGAATAGAACAGAGGATCTGAGAGACTGTTGTGTGGGTTTTCCTGGAATGTGTTGAGCAGGAGACACAGAATTTTCTTTGCTGTTTGAAAAATCTGTGACAATGGGCCATTGACGGGTTTCCTTAGTGAAGGAAAAGGGAGTGAATGAGAGACATGCCAGACTTGGAATAAACTACATGCTAGCCAAACTGCATCACACTTTGACCTGTGTGCAGTGTAATAGGCAAATATGGAATAAATTGTGCTGGGGTTAGGATAAAGCAGCATGCCCAGTGGAGATTTTTACCTTTGAGGACTCAGTCCTTTGTCTCCAAGGATTTGAATAGAAGCAGATCGGATTAATCAATGCTTTAAGCTTCACTTGAAAGGGAGTCAAGTTGCTGTTTGGAGACATCCGGGTAATTTAGGATTGACTGGGAGAAAATCTCTCATGATGGTCATAGATACAGCTTTGAATTAACAATACAGCCTCTGATAAGAGCAGGGAAGGGTGACATTGTCCTGGTGAGGTTCTCCTTGATCCTCAAATGCACTGATCTTTGACCATCTGCTCCCATTCAAGCCAGTTGCACCTCCCAAAGCCATCCCCACTCCCCAACAAAATTAATGGTCCAGCCCTACTGCTCAGCATATGATTAAGAGTAGATTATTGCATCTTCCCTTTCGGAGTTGTTCCTGGGTTTTATTTTATTCTTCATTTCTGTTACCATGCAAAATCCTAATCATTGGAGCAGGAACCTGGAAAAAGAAGAGCATTTGTAGTAATGATTAATAATGATCTTTTATGAGTCTTGTTGAATTTCATTAGGTATTCATGATGGTAACACAACAGTTCTTATAATATGTACCTTTTTTTAGTATTTTTAATTTTCAATAGAATGTCAAGGCCAAGCCAGGAGAAAGAATTATTGTGGGGCCCTGGGCCAGATCTTTTGCTTTCCTTTCAGCAGTTCTGTATTTGCTGGGTATCCTTAAGAAAGTCTCTCTCCATCTCTGTGCCTTGCTCCTCCATATGTTTCACAGAGGTAATCATGCTGGTCCCCTCCCTGCCTCCGAGGGAATGAGAGGATGAATGAGATCATGTCTGCAAGTGTGTGGAATTCCTTGGAGAAAGGTGCTGTGGAAATTCGCAGATGTTGGGTATTTGAGCAGCACTCCAAGTTCCTGGGAAATGGCCTCAGGCGGAGGACACCTTGCACGCTGCTAGTATTTGGCCTGGGGCCACAGCCTCCATAACACTCAGGGGGACTGGATGTCCCTGACCTCCTTGTTGGACCCCACCTGAGCAGTGCACACTGCCGGATGCCAACCCCATCCATAGAGTCTTTTAAGCAAGGAAATTGCACATGCTTGGCTGCAAGTGCATCCAGGGTCTCAGAAATCCTCTCTTTAGAGCCGTCTTCCCAGTGTGGGCTTTACTTCCAGTTGCTTTTGTTCTGTACTCAGTGGGGTGAAAGAGCTGAAGGCCATTCAATCCCATAACTGCAGGATACTGTGAAGAACAGAGAAAGTCCAGACAGAGCTGAAGATTCAGTGAAAAATGAAGTTAATTAAAGGCCATGTGACAAGAAATGCTTCTTGTTAATAGGTGGAGACAGTGCCTTGTCCAGTCATTTGATTGGATTAACTAAGTTGGTTAAAATGATTTTTCTCAACTATTCTCAGTCCAAGACATGCCAAGTGCTTGATCTGGTTAGTGAATGTATTTTGTACATTTTTCCAGGTGGCCAGTCTCTCTCTGCAGGTTCTTCCAATGTGTGTTCATCGTTCCATCCACATTAGAGTGCACATGCACACCCAGACACGCACACGTCTCATGTGCTTTCTCTGCCAGGATTTGAATCTTTCACCTTTACTCTCAAGAATATTTTTGTAAAACACCCAGGTTTTGGGAAGTCCAAAGTGGACTTAGTGGTGGCAAACAAGTGCGAGAAGTATATTTCCACTGTTTGCACAAGGGAGGGCAAAAAGCTCTTTGTGGAATTGGTGATATAAATCCTCATAAAACATCACTCCCCCCCATGGACAGCCACCCTGTTTGCTGAAAGAGCAGCTGATGTCGTCAGATGGATTGTACCGCCTGGCTTTTGTTCCCCAGGCTGACTTCCCCCAGGGCCCAGGGTAGGGATGAATAGACACTAGTGTGAAGCCCTCAGCTTCCCATTAAAATGTCTCTTTTCTGTGCTTCTATGGTGCCTAATGGTACTTCTATGTCATGACTACCAACTATTGACTGAAGTTTGTGGCACTGTTTAAAGGAATGAGTTTGCTTCCCCTCTTTAAAGGAAAGACCCATGTTTAATTCTTCTTTGTGTCTCTATTAATTCATTACATAACAAGTGCTTAATAAATGTTTGAGAAAATTAGGAATTGTGTGTGTGTGAAATCCATATAAGAGGAGCTCTAAGAATTTCTGCCAGGGTTTCTAGTTAGCACCACAAGGAGACAGGGCTGAAGAAAGATGTCTCTTTGAGATGATGTAGGTAATAGTCCTGTAGGGGCTGACAGATTTGGCTGATGGCCTCTGAGAGCACAAGTGTGCTTGTCGCTTGTTGGTGACACAGAGGGGATAGCTGTGGTGAGCTCTGAAGGGAGGGGGAAGTGGAGACCCACTATTCTGGGAGCTACCTGGGACCTTTCCTGTAGGGCATACACACCTACTTGCTGTATAGAGCTCATCCCACCTTGTCTGGAGGGTGGCCTGTCTCTGCTGTCTGAGAGAAGCTGTCCCTTCATAGGCTAAGAAGAAGCCAGTTTCAACAGAGTTATCTCTTCTGCCACTTGAGGGTAGCACCGCTCCAGTCAAACAGCTGAGGATCTGGCCAACTCTTCTGTGGGCAGAGAAGCTGTTTCCAGAAGCCGGGCCAGTGAGATAAACTGTCATTGCCACTGAGCTCTTCCTATGACCTCTCTTTCCTGTGTGCTCAGTGGGTTGGCACAGTGAGGAAGGGTCTGGGAGGGAGGAACAGGGCTGAATCTGCTGGGAAGGGTGGTCTGTCATCCCAGCCTTGTACTTTCCATCCTCCCCTCCATCCGTGGAGACTCTTGGGTCCAGGCCAAAGTTTGTGTTGTGACCCTGGAAACCCCTAGCTCTTTTGTCACTCTTTCTAGTCTTCTCCTAAGTGGCCATGATTAGAGGCAACCCTCTGAGTCTGACCACACTAAGGACCAGACCCTTCTTTAGGGCAGGCAACAATAGGGCCCTGCTTAAGAGCCTACTATGGGCCTGACTGAAACTAGGCCTTTCTCCTATGTTATCTCATTTTCCCCCTTGCATCATCTTTGGGACTATGTTAATTACATGCATGGATAGAGGGGAAATGATAGCTTATCGTAGTAGTCTTTGCTAAATCTCCAAGACTAACAAGTTGTAGAGCCAACATTTGCACACAGGACCCTTGGCTCTACAGCCCATGCTCTGAACTACTGTCTCAACACTAGGCTTTCTGGGATCTGCAGAGGGAAAGTGAACATTAGCAAATAATATAGACCTTATTCCCAGTGAGTTGTTGTCAGAAAGAGAGTCAATATGGCCTATAGAAAGGAGACGCCAAAATACCTGCCAGTAGGGGTGGCATGCCATACCCCTCGTGTTCAGAGAGAAAACAAGGCTTGACGTGGAGTATGCTTGGTTGGTGTAGATTTCCTGGTAGTGATGTAAGTGAGGTATGAGTGAGGTTTTTAAGGTTGGCTCAAGACAAGTAGAATTGTTGGGTAGAAGTTATGGCAGAATTATATTCCCAGATAAGCACATAGCTTACCTTCAACCAAGCCCGCCAGCTCTCCCATGACCCCCAAGAGGCAGCAAGGCTTTATAGACTATCTGTCACTCCTCTGCATCCTCTACTGGATTATCAACTCCCCCGTGGCAAAGGCCTTCTCAGGTTTATTACCAGATTACTTAGGTCTCTAACCTAGGGCAGGAATTCAGTAAATGTTTGTTGTTTGTGCTCCGATCTGAGAATAGAAATCCTGCTGTTGTGGCTGTGGCCCAAGCTGCTAAAAATTAAAGAGCAGCTGGTATTTCTGGTGGGGCTCCTTGCTGCCAGATCTTGCACCATATTGTGGGTCAGGGAGCCCCGGGACTGGTGGAGGTGTGGGAGCGACACCTGTCCAGAAGGCCCTGGGATAAGCACTGGGCCTGCCTGTATGTTGGGGATGACTGGGCTGTTAGTGGTTAGGGAGTTGTTTACAGTCTCCCTCCTGTTCCTGAACATATCTGCCATGGTGAATTAGAGATGTTGGAACACTGTGCCACACAGGGCAGCAAGAGGAACCAGGTGGAGCAGAGGTGACAGAGATGACAGTAAGAGTGGAGACCGAGCCTCAGAAAAGCCAGATTAGCTGGTCAAGATAGTGTGGTCATTGTCTCCAACCTCCATGCCCTGACCTGGCCTCATCTACAAAGCCCTCTGTGGCCTTTTGGTCCTGAGTCCTGCTTTCTTCCTTCTCTGAAGTTCTTCTGTGCATATCCTCTGACTCTTTGGCATAAAAGTATGGTAATTTTTCCAAACTGAGAATTAGGGTATATGACCCATAAGGAGATTGAATGCTAAAATTGAAAGCATCCAGGAAAATCCAGTATTTATGGCCAACTCAGAAATGACTCTGTGCCCTCCCCCATGTCTGACTGGTATAGTTAAGTCTGTTGTTTTGATTTACTAACTCTTTAGAGTCTTCAGTTGTGTAAGCCTTGTATCATTAATAGGATTAAAGTTCCTCCAGGGGAAGAAACATGTACATTGCGTTTCCTCTGTATTTATCAATCTCTGAAGGATCTGCACCACCTCATCCATGTGGCTGATGGTAGGTGAGAAACAGATGAACTTTCCTCTAGGTTTTGGATTATTTTCCTCCAAAAATTATTTCAGGATCTTGCCTGAGCTTTGTTTTCCATCTTTAACTGTGGGATTGAGTAGAGAGAAGGAAATGAGAAAGCTTTTGGTGATGACAGGGCATAGAACTGAAACAGGACATCTCACAACCTAGAGTAGAGACATGCTTCAGAATGTACAGGGAGAGTCCAGGTCCAAGGGCATGGCAGAGGTAAGATGGCTCTGAGTGCTATTACTGGTAAGATAATCAAAGTTCCTGATGCCTTTGTGCCTATACATCTCCATCTCTTTCTGCTTCTTTCTGTGGAGAAAGAGCAACTCAGTGTCTTCTTGTTTTCCCATCTGTTTCAAATAAAACCGCACTTCACCATTCCGCTCAGATGAATAGCTTTCTTGGTAGTCAAGGATGGTATCAAAAGATGGAAAAGCTCCTCCAAGGTGGATAATTGGAATTTATCTTTTCATTTCACACTTTAAATTGACTTGTCTGTAGACATAAAGCAGAAATTCAATGAATTCTGAGTACATAGGGAAAGAGATGGTTGCATCCTTCTCCTTCTCCTGGTCCTGTCGACGCTTCCCCCTGCCTGTATAAACACAGGGATCTTCCAGTGTGTTATAGTGTTTCTTGGCTTGGAGGACATGACCCTAGCTGGAGACAGAAAGTTCTCAGGCCTTCTGGACTGAGCAGCCTAAAGTGCAGGAGCATTTAGAGCTGTGCCCTGCCTGCGCTGGGGGCAGCCATTATCGTTGCTCTCTTTATCCCAGACTGGTCATGTGCCAGACCCAGTCCATTGTTACCCTCCCACGTTCCTCCCTTTCCTTAGCCCCGCTGAGAGAAGGGGAGGGGAGAGAGGAGGAGAAGAGGGAAGAGGAGGGAAGATATGAAAGGAAAGGAAAGGGGAAGGAAGAGACGAAGGGAAGGGAAGGGAAGGGAAGGGAGGGAAGGGAAGATATAGTCTTTAACTATAGTCTATAACTATAGTCCATAACTAACTGTAGCTCAATCTAGTCGAAATATTCATTTACCCTGTAAAATCCCAACTGACCAGAACACCAGCTCACGTTTTGTTTTTATGCATATAGGGGTTGGAAAAAGTTTAGTATCTCAAACTATGGGATAAGAATCCTAGAATAACAGGCACAGGTCTTAGACACTGTCTTAGAACAGATCTCAAAATATTCAAGAATCACTGATATAAATATACTTTTGTGTATCTATTTCCTCCTTTGCTGAAAGGAAACTTGATCAATGAAAGGAAATTGGCATCACTTAAAAGCAACACTAAGGAAAGCAACCGATCTCTTTTTCCATAATCTTTTCTGGTTATTCCATCTACTTTGTTTTTCAGTATAGTCTACTCTTATCCTTTGGATCTGTGAAGAAGGCATCCAGGGATGACCCTTTGGCTCTCCTGAGATTTAATCCAAGAGAAGTCTATAATTGTGTGCATTGAACAGAAAAGTGAGAGGAAAATATAGCTATCAAAGTAGAGGCAGAAGAACTAATAAGAGAGGGAGGAACTTGAATTTCCCCTCTCAAAAAAAGCACAAATAGAGATCTATAGTAGTAATGGGCCCCAGGGAGAAGGAGAGGATGTGAAGCTAACTACGCAAGGCAAAGGTCAGAATAAAAAGAGTAGATTTCCTCCTGGGTGGAAGTAAACCAGAGAGCGGTAGAACATTCATTCATTAACTTTTATTGGGACTTGCTCATGTAGCATTATTCTCATTAATATGGATGGGAAACCAATGAGGTCAGGGTTCCCAGTCCAATGCCAAAAACTCCTTAAGGAGATTTTCTACAGAGACAGCGTGCTTTGTCCTTCTCCAGGTAGCAAATTGACTATACATTAGGCTCTCTGCCTCCCTCAGGTTCTCTCCAGTGACCTTGATGTCACTAAAATAAATGTACTAAAATTCACTAAGTAGATAGAGAATATTGGAGTTGGAAAGGCCTACACTAATGTATTTCCAGCCTTCCCTTCCCTTTGCAGAATAGACAGATAGGACAGACGAGTGGCCTCCTTGACATCAGATGACTGACAATCTTAGTCCATTCTATGTCTTTTATTCAGGCTGCTGCCTTTTGCTCCTGATTTATCTGAGAGCTCTTTACAGCTTAGTAATCACTTTTTGACATCGAACACAAGGCAGTTGGTGGATGCCAAGCACTTGGGGTATCGATTCCATGGCAAGTATCAGTGGTTGGGGACAAGAAGCTACTGGGCCTTAGACAAGTGAGGCATGCCCTCTCCTTTCTGAGTATGTCTGAACTTGAGCCTGGGGCAAAGAGCTCCTTGCTCTTCCCTGTAAGACGTGTCTACCATTCCGAGGCTAATGCTCAGAAGAGTCTAATCTTGTCTTCTTCCCAAGACCACCTGTGAGTATCTTCCTGTGACCCACCAATGACCAGGCTGGACTTCTAGGGGGTGACCAGTCTCTGCTTCCTCCCCATCTACTTCTGATCCATTCCTGGCATCTTCCCTTCCATCATGGGAGTCCCAGGTTGGAAGGGACAATTTAGGGGTGATGGTAGTGTTTTATCATATCTCTCACAGGTGCTCTGTTAGGGATGGTGAATTCACTGCTCCCCTCTTTTATCAGGAATCCTGTGATTTCTACCAGTGGATGCTAATTCTGCTCTTTGAACCCACACAGAGGAGGAGCCATCTTTAGTAGGCAGATGTTTGAAGGCAGCTGTCCTGCTTCCTCTGAGTGACTTTCATTTCTACCAAAGCATTTCCATTGTTTTAGACAATCCTTACCTGACCATGTTTTAAATGCCCTTCTATATATCTTAATGCTTCTTAATAAGAGAGTCCCAGGTCAAAACTCCAGGTGAATTTTCTCTGTATTTGTTCCAATGATTGCACACCTGCCAATGCTACTAAGTTTTAGAGACCGTACTGTACTTTTGGCTCATGTTGAGCTCACATCCAAAGAACCCCTAGGTCTTATTCACATGCCCATCATTGGCATGGGGTTTGCTCACCTCCATGCTTTTTTTCTTTTATTTCCCCCATGCTTTTCTGAACCTAACTTCCCCTCACTTTTGTCCAGTTCAAACCGTCATGCCAATTTCAACCAATCTTGCTGGGCACCTGAGATCTTCATGGATTCTGCCAACCAGTGTTTCATGTGTTTTCTCTGTCTCTCAACCTGTGATATCTATAAATGGAAGCATGCATTATCATTATCAAATCATTGATAATAGGAACAAGAGTAGGCAAAGGAGACTGGCACACTATTAAGAATCTTCCTTTATTATTTAATTAATTGATACTCCTTAGATATATCTAAGATACATCAATTACTTAAGTCCACACAGCACAGAAAATTCCCATATTGTAGATGTTAAATACCATCAGCAATGTATTCTGGTAAATACCATGGAAAATATAAACCTCAGTCCCAAATATACCTTTATATGTCTTTTTATACAAAAATCAGGGTCCTTTTTGTGTCATTCTTTCCTCTGACTGAGAGGTGGCTGATGCTTTGGCCTCCTAACTCAAACTCCACTTCGTGCTTTCCAGTTGGTGCCCTGAGGATTCCAGCCAGAACATGGACAGGCCGGGAGCCAACTTCCAGGCACCAGTCCAGAGCTCTGAGTGGACAGCCCATCTGAATTCCTAACAGAAATGATCCTGTCACATCCGGTGGAGGGTGGATTTATAGTGATCAATTTATGCAGCCCATGTTCGAAACTGAGTCTGTCTAAATTAGCATCAGCACATCTTCAAGGTCACCCCAGGAAACTACTTGTCAAAATCTGCCAGCTTCAATAATCTGGGGACCACTGCCTCTGAGCCCAGACTGACAAGTAGAGCTTCTCAAAAAAGAGCCAAGCCCACCTCAGGACAAAAGGGATTGGAAGCTCAGGGGAAGGGAGCAGTGTATCTACACTGTCACTCTTTCTCTGGAGTGGGTTTTCTGCCTGCCTTCTCTGATCTCTCCTGAATGTCCCATCTCTGCACGTTCTGAAACACATTCGGCTTTCTTTTCCTGTTCTTCTTCTTCTTTTTTTTTCTTCCATTTTCACTTCTCTTTTTGGTGCTGGGACTGGAATCCAGGACCTTGTGCATGCTAAGAACATTTTCTATCATTGGCTGCTCTACAAGACTCTCTGGGTGTCAGGCTCAGCAGCCATCTAAGAATATCGCTGCCATGCTGCCATGCTTGTTAATCCCTCAGTTCCTCTTACTGGGTCACAGATGTCCATACCATACTTTTCTAATGAAAGTATGTGCTTTAGCATAATGGTAGCTGGCTGTGTGTCTCAGTAGTATGCTGGGGGAATTCAGGAAGCAATCTTTGTGCTCACTCAATTGACAAACAAATGGCAGGGTGTACATATATGTGTCAAAGTGTAAATGGGTGCATCCTACCTATGTGTGCACTGTTACATTTTTGTGCATTTATAATATTTTTATTAAGTGTTTTGTCTGATTTTTCTTATAGAATTAGCCCAATGCAATGCAATGTCTCATGAAAACCCACTTTTACAACTTAGGGAGGAGGTTGAAAGTGAGTCAGCAGGTGACTTGGCAACAGATGATGACTTGGATCCTATAAGCCAAGGAAGGTAGCACTAAATGACAGATATGACAGAGAGAGGATTGCAGAATGAAGACTTTGATTCAGAAGAGGAAGAAAACAGTAATGTAAATAAATATTTGACTAGTCAATATTCCACAAAGTAGTCATGCATATCTGAACAATCCAATGTTACAATTAGGTCAGAAAATGTTATTAAATTCTTACTAGGGGTGAAACCTATTGGGAGGAATGCCAACACTGATTCAGTGTTGGAAATTGTTTATAATAGATCTACAAGATGTTTTGAAAGACACTAATAATGAAATATAAGACAACATTCTATATGCATCAGTAGTATTACTCAACAATATATTTATCATAACATCTCACTCTCTGAACTAAAATCTTTCATAGCAGGACTTTATCATTCTGTCAGAATTTAAAAGATTTCTGGAGAAGTGACAGATGTGGTATTGAGATTTTTAGAGCAACAGTGACATTCAAGAGATTTGGTTTCCCTCAAAATTACCTATGCTTTGGCTATAAAAAGATCCACCAAGAAAGAAAGAAAAAAATCTGACAAATTTTATTGGTATTTACTCATTTTTTGAAAGCTTTGTTTTGAATGTCAAGTAATTTATACACTGTCCAACACGTGACAATTGACCAACAACTTGCACCATTTCAGGATTGTTGGAGTTTTGGGGGAATACATGCCAAGTAAACCTTCCAATATGGTAGAAATATATATGTTCTAGTAGATGTGAAGACATTTTACACCTTGAATTTAGAAATTTGTCTTGGGACTCAGCCACCAGGTCCCAGGTCTTTATTTGTGCAGCAGTAAACCATTTTGACTTTATGAACAGACTTGTTACAGCTATTTCAAAAAGCAACTCAAATGTCACATTAAACAGTTGGTTCACTAGTTCCCATTGATGTTACCTTTGCTAAAAGAACAGGTGTGGATCGGCACAGGAACTATTCCCAAGAACAAAGTGGAGGCTCCTCAAAAAATGTTGCAAGTTCACAATAGAGAAATGTGCAGTACAATCTTTGGATTTTGTAAAGACATAACATTGATTTCCTGTATGGGAAAGAAACAATAAAGTAGAAGGAGAAGAAATATAGAGAAGGATCAGAGAGTCTCTGAGCTTTTCTCCTCCTCAGAGTGATACCTCTTTATCTTTTTGAGTTCCCAGACTGTGCGGATAGAATGATTCTCCTTTTCTTGTAATCTGAAACAGTGAGGAGATGAGATATTGGTTTGTGTTTCCCATTTGTCTCTGTCATTTTTGCTGCTATTTCCTTCCCACTGGGTGCCAAGGGCTTTTGTAGAGCCACCCTACCGTCTCCTGGTATCCCATGGGGCATTTTCCTCTTTTCACACTTCTCCTCAATCCTGAGGACCCTCCACCCCTTCTTCTGTGCCTAGTACTCATAGGTTTCCCCTCTATAGGTATCATCTTTGTAGAAAAATTTTAAAGGGAAAACCTTTTATTTTTAATATTTGCTTGTAAAGTCTTGCAATGTAGGGCATTTATGAACAATTTACATTTTTTTCTCATTATAACAGAACCCTTCAGCTAGAAAAATTTGAAGCTCTAGATAAGTTTTTTAGGGCAAAAAAAGCAAAGAACAATCATTCCTAGTTGGATTACTGATAACAATTCAGTGTGGTTTCTTCTAATCCTTGCGTGTCTGTGGGTGCAAATAGAATGAGATGTACTGTACAGTTTTGCGTGTTTGTGTGTCTGTGGGTGCAAATAGAATGAGATGTACTGTACAGTTTACGACCTGCGTTGCTTGGCATGATGCTTCTAAAACCAGAGCAGTGTCCTTGTGCATTTACCCCTGTCAGTCCCAGATGATAACCCACACACTGTCTCCTAGTTAAGCCATGACTGGGTGTTCTTTTCTGTTCCTTCCATATGTCCATGAGTTCTTCTTTCTGCAGCTCAAAGTTATATTGCTTTTTATCATAGTATCTAGATGCTCAGTGATTACCTTATTATCCAGCAGAGATCATGGTCACCCTTGCTTACAGTCCTGTCTCCCTCTGATCATCTCTTGATCCTGTGACCAGAAAGATCATCATGTTTCATCCCTGGTGAGGAGCAGAGACCCAGATAGGAATGGGAATAAAACAGTAAACAGAGGACCCTTCCTGGAGGATGTGATGTGGCTGCTACTCAGGGGAGGGCTGATGAGAATTAATGAGATAATCAAGGAAAAGAGGAGGCTGAAGGAGACAGACATCTCAGCCTTAGAAGAAATGTTCATTTTCAAGTAGAGGTGGGCTGCTCCCCAAGGCCCTGGAATTGGGGTACGCATATGAGTTATACAAATAACTAAGGCAGATGAGAATGTGGAGGTCCGCAAGATCTTTTTTTTTATAGATGGGAAAATTGAGTCCCAGAATGGGAACGTTCTTATAAGAAGCAATGACAGGGTTGGGTCTTGGAACTGTCATTAGAACTGTGTCTACTGATGTGTCTACTGAATTATTTCTTCAGCCCAAACTTAGGGCAATTTTACTTACCAAGGGTCAAGAGCAAGTGAAGATCCTTCTTGGAGAACATCAAGAATAAAGTTCAGTCCACTTTCTGAGGCTTGTGGATATGGCACCCTGGAGATGACAACTAGTGTCCCTTCTTCCAAAAGAAGTCACTCACCCAGCTAGTATCTCTCAAGTACTTGATTTAATCTTAGACTGAGTCTAAGAATTCCAGTGGCTAAGAAGTTGTCCCTATCCTTGAGAAAATTTAATACTTAATAAATTGCTATATCACGTGGCAGAGACTTTTCAAGTTATGAAATCACAATGGCAAAAGGTAGATATGATACCTTGGACTGGGACTGGAACCTGAACTTCCTGCTGATAACAAAACCTACAGATACTTAAGTCCATTTCTATAAAATATCACAGTAATTGCATATAACCTATACACATCCTCTTGAATATTTTAAATCACCTCAGTTATTTACAATACCCACTGAAATGTAAACTATATGTAAACTATACTTCTTATACTGTACATTGCTTGAAAAATAACATGAGAAGAGTCTGTACATTTTTAATACAGATGAATTTATTCAAAGATTTTTGAACCATGATTGGTTGGACCTGTGAATACAGAGCCCATGGAATGTGGAGGGCTGACTCTATATGTGAAGGTAGCAGAAAGAATGTGCTATCTGGGCAAGGAGTCACCATCTGTGGGCTCTGATTCTAACCTCTTAACTCCATCCTCCATCCATTTATTCAATTAATATTTATTGAGGGCCTGGAAATATTCTGGGTATGGGAACATGAGAGACACAACAGAGAACACCTTGCTCTCATAGTAAGACTGAAGAGTGGACTTGGGCAACTCAACCATCCATCTTGTCACTTTCAAGTACTGTCTCCCACATCACAGGCTGTGAGTTCTAAAGAATCATGCCAGTGACGATGGGATCCATAATATGGTAAAGCCCTGACTTCCAAACATTCAAGCTGCAAACTTTCACAGGTGTACAGTACAAGACACACAGTCACTTTAGGAACAAATCTGACCTAACAAACAATTCTGGAATGGAACTCATTTATGAGCCAGGGACTTACTGTATTTGTCTAGCACCATAGAGACTCTGCTAAGAATTTTGCAAAGATAATTTAATTTACTCCTCATAACTTCCCTGCCGGGTGACAAGGATTTATAGACAAAGAAACTGAGGCATACAGTATTGAAATAATGACCCAGAATCAAATGACAGAGTCAGAGTTCAAACCCAGCACTCCTAGGTGGCCTACCTGAAGTGTGATGGGCATGGCTGGCAACTGGCAGTTGGGGATGCTCCATGTCTTACAGAGCCTTGCACTTTTCCAGGGAGGGGCATCATCTAAGAAGTCCCCAGTGCCAACAGAAGGCTGTGGCCTGGGAGGGAGCCTGCTGCCAGCTGTTTTCTGTGTTGGGGATGGTGCCGCTTGTCAGAGCTGTTCAATTACATCAACTCTGGCTGGCTGAGGAGATTTCCCAGGGTTGTATGTGGAGAGGGCTGACATGTTTATGTGGAGGTAATGACTGTGTTGGCTCCCTAAGGAAAGATCAGGATTTTGGGACTTGAGTCAAGATCTCAGGGGGCTAGGGAAAGATGTATACCTTGCATACTAATTTAGAAAATCACCATCCTATGCAAGTTTGCTGTATTCTTCCTGTACTTTACTTATTAAGCTACTACAACTTTAAAATGATCTATAACTATAGAGATGAGAGCAGAAAATGTTCAATATTTACAATGACAAATTCCTAAGGAGTTCTTCATATTTTGAATTTATGGGAATATTTTTGCTCTATGGGAATCACGCTCTTTTGCATGTGACTGGAGCAGCCTTGAGTATGGCTTGCTTGGACCCTTATCACAGACCAGAAGAGCTCGGTTGATGAGGACGCCTCCACCTCAGTGTTTAAGGGGGAGGAGGCTTTCTCAGGAGGAGCAGAAGTGAGTAGGACAGGCAGACTCCTTCCCAAACCTTAGTGTCACCTGAGCCAGCATGAGCCCACTCTTCCTGCTCGGTGGCATCAGTGGTTCTTGCCAGCAGGTTAATCATTCTGACTCTTGTGGTCTACAAGCTGAATGTGGAGTACAAGGAAATCTGTAACTTTTGCTTCTCTGGCGGGAGAGTAGGAAGTAACCACTGGTTTAGAACGGCTCATGCTACCAAAGTAAACGATCACTGGGCTGCCTCTTCAGTGTGCCATTTCTCTGTCTCTTTGAGATAAATTTCTTTAATCCATCTACCTTAAACTGAAATTTAGTGATCCTTCAAGGTCAACTGGTATTTATTTTATGAAGTGGCTACTATGAGCCAAGCACTGGGCAAGGGCTTTTGTGTCGGAAGGTCCATTATTCACTGACAGAGCAAAGGACTCACAGTTTACCTCTGTGTGATCTATGAGGGAAGGGTTTGCTAAGCAGATGAGTGGTGTGTGCAAGATTGCCAGCAGAGGTTTTAAACTACTTCAGAGAACATACTGCTCTCCAGAAGCCTTCCAGTGCTTCCTAAATCCTCATACGAGAGCAATCTGTATATCTAGAAGACAAGGTCGTGCAGTGGGAAAGACTCATGGCAAAAGCCAACCGAACCAGGTTTCATTGCTGGTCAAACACTGAACTTACCTTGTCTTATCATTGAAGTGAACTCCATTCTCTACTTCCCCACCTCATGTGCAAGGCTAGCACAAGCCAAGTAGGGTTCAGAGCCTGCCCGTTCTGTGCAAGAATGATGAAAATAAGAATGAATATGCACACACATTTGCACTTATTTCTATATGCATGAAGACTTTCTGTAAGCTTGTTCAAGAAACTAATACTAGTGGCTACCTGGGGAAGGGTGAGAACTGAAGAGATGAGGCGTAGGTGGGAGGAAGATTCCTCACTTTGAATCACTATTTTTTAACCGTAGGAATACACTGCCTATTTAAAAATTAAGTTTATGAAAAACGGTTCCTGAAATTCAGACGTCATCATATGTGGAACCTCCAAACAAAAGGAAGTCTATGTCGACATAGGCTAGTGTGGGCCTTTCACATCTTGATTTCTGTTGCAGCTTCTCTTAAGAATATGTTCAAGGCCTGTCTGTGAAATAGGAAGTAACTGTTCAAAGGGAAAGAGGGTGGGGGGATGAAAGGGAAAAGAAAAAAATGAGAAAAAACAAAGGACACGATGGAAGTAAAGCTTTGTAAATATGGGGAAGTGGGGGTGGAGAGAGGAGAGGGAAATGGGGGAAAAAGGAGCTAAGATATATCATTACAGGTACAAATCCCTATGATTAATAAGATCATTATGCATATCTAAATTATACAAATAAAGTTAATTATAAACATAAGAATAAACAGATCATGGTTTCTCTTACAAGCTGCTCTGAAATTATCTTTTTAAAGTTTTATGATATATTTTAATTGTACAAATTGGGATTCGATGTGGTATTTCCACACCTATATCCTCTGTTATTGATAAATAATACCTACCCACTTTTCTCTGCGCAGGACTCTCCCTGCTCCAGCCTAGCACCCTTCTCAGTCCTCCAAGACCCACTGAATTTTTTTCTGCCTACCCTCCTCCTGACTTTTCTCATTTCTAGTGTGCATACTCCATTCCATACTTCTGTAAGGTTGATTTATTGTTTTTGATATATGAGTGGGGGCATGTGTGTGTTTGTTTTTCTGTCTGGTTTGTTTCAGCCAACATAGTATTCTTCAGTTCCTTCCATGTTGCTGCAAATGACAGGATTTTATTCTTTTTCATGGCTGACAAGTATACTGTTGAATATATGTGCTGTATTTTTTTTATCCATTCATCTACTTACATCTCCACATTTATTGCGGCACAATTCATAATAACCCAAAACACAGAATACCCAACCCAAACTCTCTTTTAAATTGTTCATGTCTAGACTCTTGGCTAAGGTGAATAATATTCTTCAGTGCTGTATCACTGGGCAGAGATTTTCAGTGCTTTGGGTCTGTTCTACTCTCTGTCTTTTTCTTTGTTTCTTTGTTTCCTTCTTTTTTTGAGATGGGTCTTGTATGTAGTTCAGGCTGGCCTTGAACTCACTGTACATCACAAACTGTCCTTGAACTTGCAGTAATTCTCCTGCCTCAGCCTCCCAAGTGCTGGGATTGCAAGCATGCATCACCATGCATGGCTTTTTGTGTACTTTATTACCCTTGAAAACACCTGTATGGGTGTATGCGATGTGCAATGGACACACACTTGTACATGCCTCCCCTTTGCCCTCTGCCAGATGTGGACTAGCTAACTCCCTTAAAGCACATAGTGGATCTCCAAGGATAAATCACACTAGGCCCAAATTTGATTTGAAAGGCAAGGAACCTGAGGAAGCATTTATGAACATGGTCCTTCAAATCAAGGGACCCTGCTTTTCAAATCCAGTGTTCAGAAGGGTTCAGAATATCACAAGGCCTCTGTCACTGTTGACTCAGCCCCCACCTTTTGCGAACATATAAACACCTGCCACCCCAAATGTAATATGCCTTGTAAATGGACTGTAATTATTTTGACTTTTTTCCCTCAGTGCCTTAAAGCTGATATATTTTAACATTTCCTCAGATTAGAAGGCATTGTTTTGGGTTTAGCTTTTGCTATGCTGCTTGGCTCTTGACTCTGAAAAGCCTGGAAATGCTATGGGGACTTTACTATGGTGTGGAGCTCAGGCGTGGCCAGGAGAGTTGATTGACTTAGAGACCAGGACAGAACAGAAAGGGGGATCTTGGATGAAACCTTTAGGGATTGTCCCTTCCAGCCCCAGGCAGGATGAAACCCTCAGAACCCCTTGCGCAGTGATGACTGTAATGTGGCATGCCACATCCTTGGCACCAGTGACACTTTTTGGGATTGGAGAGGTATCTAGGCGATCTTTTCCAAGGTATCTGGTGTGCTCTCTTTGGGCTAACCAACATGTTGCTATAAAACCTCAAGAAAACATTAACACATAGGTTGAGAAATCAGTTCATTTGGTGACTTCCCCTTAATGGATGGGCAGAGATTTCCAAGACATGGGCTTTGGCAAAAATAGTAATCATAAAGAAAATTGTTGAATATATATCTGAGTTTTTGAGTATTGCTGGTGTCGCTGGCACTCTGTTATTTGTTCCTTTCAAGGGGCTATTTGGGGAAAGTTGTATACATCTTGAGGTCGAACTTCCAAACACACACAAGCTGCAGGAACCCTTGGGGTTCATGTGTGCCCTTGGAAAAATATAAACCTCTCTTCTCTTAGCTATATCTTTCCCCTCTGCCCCAAGACACACACACACACACACACACACACACACACACACACACTCACACCCTTTGAAGAGGGTACAAATCCTTCTCTCTCCACTATTGAATAGTTATTTTTGAGTGCACTGTCTCTCTGTAAACTTTGCTAGTGAATTATTACTGAGGAAGTTGCTTGCAGGGCAGCTCTGTGTGGTTGAGATACTTTTATATCCTCTAGTACTGCCTGCTCTTGGAACTTTGGAGAAGTTTATAGATGATGATAGTGATTTGAAAAGCCCTTCTATTCTTTGAATTTTTTTTGAAATGAAAAGGGTAGAAGGGGGTCCCTGGCCCAGGGAATGGAGGTGGTGAGTGTTTTCCTTCAGTATTTTATTTTCTTGCAGTGATCCATCACTTATATACACAAATGTAGACCTTGCAAGATCCTCTTGGTAAGGGCAGATGTGGGTGTGAGTGGGTAGGTACCAGTCACAGATGATACCCATTTTTCCAGGGCTGGTGAAATGCAGGATGAGGGAGATTAAATGAGGGTAAGAATCCTGTATCCTAGATCTGACTCTACCTCTAATATCCTGGGCATACTGCAGGTTTCTGTAGCAGTCTCATTTTCCCATCAGTAAAGTGGGACCAGTAAGACTTGCTTTATATAGCTGCAGCAATGATTGTTTTAAATACATGTTTTACTATAGAGCATTGAAACATTCTCAAAAGTAAGAAAACATTGCACTGAATTTACCCAACTTCACTAATTATGACATCATGGTCCATCTAGTATCATCTGTATTCCCACATGTGGCCCCTCCTTGCCATTTATTCTCCAACACCAGAATATGTTGAAGACTATGGAATGATCAGTGGTGTGGTAATCTCATGTACAGTGCTTACAGTAATGCTTATAAAAAGTTGGTGGAATCTGTATTCATAATAACATAAGGTTTACCTCCTGGCACATATGTGGAGTGAATGGAGCCACTCAATTTCTCCTCATCATGCAGATGAGAAGACCTAGCCTCAGCTCAAGTGATTTGTCTAAGATCATGCAGCCATTGAATAACATGGGGCTATCACTAGAACTGGATTTCTCAGTTCCTGTATGTGTGTTCTTGGCTCTATGTATTTTTGTATCTGTGTTGAGTTTTCCTTTTGGATATCTTCTTAAGGAGACACAGAGACTTATAAAACTTCAGGTAGGTTCTCAGCTTGAAGAACCATGTTCATGAAGCTGTGATGATCATGTATTCATGAACACAGTTTTTTTTTGTATGTCTGAGAAGGATCAGCAAATTGATTTCAGTTTATCAGATACTCATTGTGTTCCTTTATTTCCTGAGTGTCAGAAGGCGGGGTGTGTGTGGATCCAATCAGTACTCTCAGGGGGCTGAGACGCACAAGTAACCATGGTGTGGAAAGTGAGGAGTGAATGCTGACATCAGGAACCAAGTTCTGGAGGAAGGTGTACTGAGGAGGAGCAACTCCTAGCTACTGTGTCTATTACTCCCCAAAACAACTACCTGGACAGTGTGGCAACTTGTGTTTGTATTTATGTAACTCAAAGCTGTTTACCAGGTTTTTTTATTTTTTATTTTTATTTTTTTAAAAATTTGTTTAAAGAGGGGGGGGAAGCAAAGCAGAAAAAAGGGTAGAAACAATATAGAATTTCAAAAAAAAAAACAGTAAGAAATCACTATTTGATAGATTACATATTGTCTTCTTGGATAGAGTTGTTCCAGTTACAAAAACCATACAAAGTGGACATTCAAACAGTGAGGCTGCAAACAGTTCTGTTCACCGTTCCAAAAAAAACTTAGTAACATGGTTATCAATCCTACACCCTTAAGTATACATATAGTTATCTCTTTTAGAGCACTTTCTTTTCCTCCTCTTGCTTTTTTTAAAAAAATTTTTATTTAAAGAAAAAATTTTGAAACAGAAAGAGGGTAGAAACAACACAAAATTTCAAAAACAAAACAAAACAAAAAACCAAAAATAGTAACCAGTCAAAAATCACTAGTTGATAATTACATACTTTCCTCTTAGATGCATTTGTTCAAGTTACAAAAGTAAAGTCCACTAAGTGGACATCCAAACAGTGAGACTGCAGTCAGTTTTGCTCATCCATCCAACTAAAACTTTAGCAACATGGTTATTAATTCCACACACTCAAACATACATGCAGTTATGAATACTCTCTTTTCCTTTTTTTTCTTTACAATAACTATAATCCATTCTCATAAACAACTTAGAAGTTCTACACAAGTATAAGTCTCTACACATATACCTAGCCTTTCTGTATTAGAGGGAGAAACAAATCAAAACAAATCAGCAATACAAATTCCTAGAGAAACATGAAATGAAAAGAACATACAAACCCACAATACTAGGTGATCTACAGTAGTAACTATGATGTCTCTTATTATTTTCAATAAAATTGTCTATATCGTCAAATATAATATAAACTTAGCATTGCTTTACACTATTAATAAAATCTAAACATTGGAGACATTATAGGACTTCAAAGGCAGTTAACAATCAAACCAGAATGGGTATCCTATTAAGTCCTGTCATCTTCAGAGTAGTTGCCCCTACTCTCAGACTCGACACTCTCAAGCATATCAAATTCAAATAAAATCAGTCAAGATAAAACAGTGGTATAACCAATCTTCTCTGACTTATCTCTGCCATGCTATTTTTTCTGTTGTTATTTGTTTACTTTTCTCCTTGATTCCACTGTCTGCCCCTTTCTTTGAGGCCTTTCTGCCATTATTCCTGGAACCCTGGTGATTTTCTTCTCTCCCTCTAGAATGTCCTTCAGTATTCTTTGCAGGGTTGGATTGGTGGTCACAAACTCCCCCAGTTCCTCTTTGTCGTGGAAATATCTTGTCTCTCCATTAATTTTGAGAGACAGTTATGCAGGGTACATCATTCTGGGTTGGAGATTATTTTCTTTCAGGGCTTGGAAGATTTCACTCTAAGCTCTTCTTGATTTGATGGTTTGCATTGAGAAGTCTGCTGTGATTTTGATGAGTTTTCCTTTATAGGTAATCTGTTTCTTTTCTCTGACCACTTTTAATATTCTGTTCTTGTGATGGATTTCTGGGATCCTGATTATTATATGTCTGGGTGTAGATCTGTTTGGGTTGTAGCTGGCTGGAGTTCTATATGCCTCATT
>PVLA01011811.1:0-26115 GCA_004027455.1 Hydrochoerus hydrochaeris | reverse complement strand
ACCGTTACCTGTGTCTGGGAAGTTTTCCTTAATTATTTCTGTGAATAGACTTTTTATTTCATTTGTATTTGTTGCTGCATCTTCATTCACATATTTTATTCTTAGGTTATAAATCCTCTTGTCATCTTCTAGCTTTTGTATTGTTGCTTCCTGGTTCCTTGTTATTTTTAAGAGATCCTCCCTTTCATGATCATACTTTGCAAATCTGTCTTCAAATTTTGAAAGTTGGTCTTTAGTTTCTGTTGAAAGGTTTTTCCAGTTTTCAATGGAGTTTTTAATTCCTGATATTCTCTTTGGATCTGTTTCATATATTCTAGATTTTGTTTATATTCTTCATCAAAGGCTTCTCTCCTTTCTATGGGTTCCTCTATTTCATTTGTGTCTACTTGAGGATTACCCAGGACTTCTATTATTAATCTTCTTATATCTTGCTTCACCTGAGTTAGAATTTCAGATTTAAATTCGATGATGAGGTCACGGATGTATTTCTTTATTTCCGATGAGGCTGTCTCTGACATTACAGGTTTGCTGCTCTCAACCTCCTCTGCATTTACCTCTGTTGGACTCACTTTCCCTGGTTCTGCAGTTGGGGACCTTTTGCTCTTTCTCTGTCTTGTCATGTTTCTGGCCCCCTTCAGACGGGTGGGTGGTGGAGGTCTCTGGGCCTTTCGTGTTGCTTACAGTTTTTTCTGCAGCGCACTTGCTAGGGAAGTACCGCCCGCCCCCCAGTCCACTATGGATCCGTGAGTTGCAGGTTGAGAGCTGGCTACTCCCCCTATGCCAGTCAACCAGTTTATGCTTCAACAAGTGTGTGTGTTCCCTGGGGATGCCACTGGCCCAGAAAAGCCTTGTCCCTGGCTACTGGGTTTCAACCAGGGGTGTGGCCCTGCCCGAACAGATCCCACCAATCTGCTTTGGACTAGGAGTCATCAGCAGAGGCTGCCTTGGGTTTTCATTCAAGCTGGCCCTGCCCAACTCCAAAATGTCACCCAGCCAGTCCTCCCGACTTGGGGAATCCATTTCCCATCACTCACCAAAGTTCGTGCAGCTCGACTGGCTGTTTCCACTCCCGTCTCAGGGCCTCCCCCAGCCGAGGGTCTGGAGCTCACCAATCCCCACTCTCGATAGGGCCGTGATCTCAGCTCGATCGTGAGTCACTTGACTTTAAGACGTGCCAGTACAGCGATCGGGACTTGCCCAGCTCCAACCCTCTGTCCATGCTTCTTCTTCTTCTTCTTCTTCTTCTTCTTCTTCTTCTTCTTCTTCTTCTTCTTCTTCTTCTTCTTCTTCTTCTTCTTCTTCTTCTTTCTTCTTTCTTTCTTTCTTTCTTTCTTTCTTTCTTTCTTTCTTTCTTTTTTTTTTCTTTTTCCTCAGTTTCTTCCTGGGTCATGAGAATTCCTCTCCTTTTGTCTGGCTTTCTCCATGTTGCCAAATTCCAGTGTCTGAGTTGTTTTTATTTTTTTTTTTTCCTCAGAGAGGCTCTCTTATCATGCCGCCACTCAGTTGTCCATCTTACAATCTCCTGTTTACCAGGTTTAAGGGTATCTGTAATCTTTTCATAAACTAAGGGTCCTCATTAGGTCAATTTAGAAAGATACCTAGATTAAGAATGGCCACAGCAATGGACGATGTATCACCTACTAATCTGTTAATGTGAAACACTAAAAACTTAGGCCAAGCATGAAGAATTAGCTAAACATTAAAGTTTTCTGGCCTTTTTTGTCCACCTAAGACTTCCCTTACTTCTGACACTAAGTTCAAGTTCTGGAGTCCTGGTATTTAGCTAAGAGAATTAATAGAGCTTGTAGAAAGCTATTATAGTCACATTTGTAGTTTATTGCAGGGAAGGGATACAGGTTGAAACCCATGAAGAAATAAGTACATGAAATAGAGTCCAAAAGAGTACCAAATGTGTGCTTCCTGCTGTCCAGTCCCTGTAGAGCTGGGACAGACTTACTTTCCAGTATCAGTGTGTTACAGTATTGCCAGGGGGGAGATTCACCTTGAAGTTTTTGTTGAGGGTTGGTCAATACTGCCTGGAGGGTTGGGTTCTAGTCATAACTCTTCTGGGGGTAGAAATGACAATGTGGCTCCAAAACCCTGTCATCAACTCTTGGGAAAGGCTCTTTGATGGCCCAGGCCTCCAAGAAAGCAGACACCCCCTTCACTTAGGTGACTTAAGTGCCTAAAGGTCCCTTCCCCAATACTAAGGCAAAGGCCAGGCCTTTGTAGGGTTGATGTCCATTCTTTACCAACTGACCACTAAACAGTCTTCTCTTGAAAGCAGATGAATGTTAGCTTGTAGCAACTGAGGGAAAGGAAAGAGATAGATATTTAAATAAGCACAGTTCTGAAAGTCATTTTACTTTTTTAAAGTCAAATTTATAAATGAAGAATTTAAACAAGTTGTTTCTTTCTGGTTCTTGAAAGTCATGCAGCAAGTTTATTAATGTGTGTGTGTGTGTGTGTGTGTTGCTGTGACGGTATACTGAAGCTAGGGAACTTTAAGAAGAAGATTGTTAACTCATAGTTCTGGAGATTCAAGAGCCCATATTTAGCAGTAGGCTTCTTGCTGGCAGAGTTGTGAAGCAATTCATGTGGTGAGAGGTAGGGACCATATGTTCAAGTCATCTCTCTCTTTTCTTTTGAAGACCCTGTAGTCAGTCATGGCAGGTCTACCCTGATGAACTTATCTAACTACCTTCCAAGGCCTCACCTCAAGCCATCATAGTTAGATTAAGTTTCCATTCTTTTAATATGTCACAGTGAGGTTGAAATTCCTAGACTTAAACTTCTGGAGAGCACACTTATGCCATGTCCATACCATACTAGTAAATGGATGGGGGAGCTTAGGCTAACCCTTCATTCAAGAGTGCTTCCATCGTCTGTGCACACCTGTTATCCTAGCATTTGGGAAGCTGAGGCAGGAGGATTGGAAGTTGAATTGAGTCAAGAAGGGGTGAAGGGGGAATACAACAAGGAGGGCCCCTTGTCTGTCCTCTGTCTGTCCTCTTCTCTCTCATTTATATGTATCAACTGCATGGTGAACAAAGGCAAAGAGAAGAAAGTGTCTCCTCCTTTCTCCTGGGCATTTGTTACCCCAGGAGCTTTTGTTCAGTTCGCCTACTGTTTTGGTGAAATAAATGTCCCTTCTCCTGAGCCCCATCTTCTCTGTTTTGTCTTGTATCTGAATCAGGTCAAAATGTAACTGCTATCTATAAGTTAAAATCCAGCTTGTGTAGAATCTCATGGAGCCCTGGCTTCCCTGTGCCCAGGCCCTAGCGGTGAGTGACTGCTGACAAGACTGAGGAGAAGTGAGTGCTTAGCTTCAGCTATGCAATTTGTTTAGCAACCAAAGACTTGCCCTGTGCCATGCTGCTCCCTGGGTGTTGAGTATTTGTGATGAATTTGAGATCACTGGAAAAAATTCCCCAGCCAGGGGGAAAGGGAGGTAGCTGTGTATTCTGTGGAATGGAGCAGTGGCCTTGGTTGGAGCAGCTGAGGCTGCAGATTCCCTGGCCATCACTCCCCAGCAATGCAGTGAGTCAGGCTAGAGTGTAAGAAAAGATGAGTACTGTCTGCCTGAGTGGCGGGACAGGAAGTGGAGCAGGCACATAATGAGTGGTGGGGGTCCTTCAGGCTAACACGCCACCTTGTTGCCTCTCCATTGCCTCCTGGATGCAGGTAGGGAGAGCCAGAGACTCATTTCTCCTTCAAAGGCAGCAGGCAAATTTGTTCTAGGTACATGTCTCTGTGGGTTCTGCCAGTCCATCTCTTTTCAGGAAGAGGATTATGACAGGGAGGCAGTAAAGAATTAAGTACAGAGGGATATCCTCCCTGATGTAGAAGCCAAGAACAGAGACGGAGTGTGGAAAGCAAAGCTTTTGGTGGGCACATTGATCTGCACCATAATCCCAGCTACTTGGGAGGTTGGGAGCAAGAAGATCACTTGAGTCCAGGAATCTAAGATCAGCCTGGGTAACATAGTGAGACCTTATTTTATAAAAAGAAAGAAAGAAAAAAAAAAAAAAGAAACCCAGAGGTGTTGATCAAACACAGCGGGAGGTGGATGGCATGAAACTAGAGTAACTGCAACAATGGCTTCTTGCCCTGGGCTGATCACAGTTTAATACTCAGAGCTGAGAAAGGGTAAGAAACTCTGCATGCATGGTGCCAGTACAGGGCAGAGACCACCTCTTTGAGCAGAACTTGTGGACCGAGCCCATAACTTCTCAGAGTGCTGCTAACCCCTGTGCCTTCTGTGCTTCAGAGATGTGCTGCCACTCAGGAAAAGAAGTGGGGGAACATTACTGAGATGATGGATCAGATCATTGATGGTTTAGAATCAAATCATTCTTTGCTGACTAAAAACAAAAACACTTTTCCAAGGGCAGAACCCCTAGGTTCTACTCCTAGGTCATGTAACAGGGCAAAGCATCTTTTCTTAAACTGCCATGGAAATGCATAATTTCCTACCAAAGGAAATTCCATAGTTAAAACAACCTCTTACGTGCTGAGTTAAACTGAGAATACTGCAGGACTACATAGGTCCTTTAATCAGAATTAGAGTGTTAACTTTCCTATAAGATATTATGTATATAGAACATCTAACAGTATCTGGAAAATTCATTTTGCTGTAGAACACAGTATAAGGAATGCAAAAGAGATAAAAAAAGAACATAGAGGTAGAATTAGATAGATTTGGATTAAAATCTCAGCTCAGTTGTTTACTAGTATAGTGACCAAGTGACTAAACTTCTTGGATTTTAATTTCCTTATGTATAATATGAGATCAATAATTCCTATTCATGAAGGTGTTATGAGGAACACATGAAATCAGATATGTAAAGAATTCTGAAGAGTGCCTGTAACACAGGAAACACACAACAAGTGATGGGTGGATGCATGCACAGATGCAATGGCTGGATCATGGAACAAGCAATCTTGGGTCACTGCCTTAGCAAGGCAGGATCATTGATCTGGGCCATACCCGGACTACCCAGCATGGGTTTGTGTGCACACACACACACGCACACACACAGACAGACACAGTGTACACAAGGTCTCACATATAGATTTTCCCATATTTTTCTCAAATATTATAAAAGTTATTATAAAAGTTAGCTCTTCCAATGTACTTCCATGACATCCTGACCACAGCCGTGTCATAGCAACAACTCCTTTGCATTCTGTCTAATGGCACATCTACCTCTCATGACATAGACCTCTGGGCATAAGGGCCATGCATGGTCCTCCAAACATAGCAGATGGGTATGACACCACTGTAGAATGACTTGTCAACACCTGTCTCAATTGGCTGAACAGGCAGAGCTACTGCACCAGTGAGGAGGCCAGGCGTGATCACTCACCCTAACAATGTATCCTAATTCTTCTAGATCAGAACTAATTCCTTTGAACTCAGCACTGCCAAGTGAACTGTGGGGAGCTAGTGACAAGACTGGCCTGTAGAAGAGAAAGATCAGTTCTGGAGATTGCTACAGTGTACTAGAGTCTTCAGTCAGCCGTGCTGGTTAGGAATTTTGACCCCTGGGCTTGGGCAAAAGATCTTTCCCTTCCTCATTATATTCAAGGCTGGTTGCCAGTTCCAGAAGCTGCTGCATGTCTGTTGGATTGATGGGGCCCAGCCTACCCACCCTCCCACACTGGACCCTGCACTGCCATGATGGTCAGTAGTCCTCTACATGCATTGCTTCATCCTGGGCCTTGTGTGTGACAGTGAGCAAGGAGAAAGATGACCAGAGGCCCTACCTGTGCATCTGTCTACCCGGAAACCATCCACTCTTTGTTCTCCATTTTTTTTTCTTTGTGGATTTCTCTTGTCTTGGATCTACTCTCCTCTTTGTATGAGGCTTGAGCGAGTTGAAACCTATGCCCAGGTCATGATTTCTGCCACTGCTCCATAGCTTTAGCCAGGATGCTCTCTGTGTGGCAGGATGGAGCAGACTTTTGGTCACAGAGCTCAACAAACCCCATAAAAGGCATGAAGAGCTGGGACATGATCTTACCTTGCCTGCAGTTCATGCAGGACGGAGGGACACCTTTTATGGATTATTTCCTTTATTAATTTCAGAAAATTGGTTATTAAGTGGTAGATGTTACAGTTGCTCCAGAAGTGTCTACAGGCAGCTTGGGAAATTATTCCATTCTCCTGAGACAGGTCCAGCTTGGGAAATTATTCCATTCTCCTGAGACATAGTGAAGGGCTTCTCCATTGACTGGTGTTTCCAGGTTTGGAAAAGATCTAACAGCTGTTTCTCTGTGTTTTACCACTTTCCTTCTTGGGGTTTCATCTCATTTATTTTGGGCCCTGTTTTTAATGTAGAGGAACAGGTACCCACTGTAAAAGTTAACAGAGTCTGAAAGCAAATGGGTGAAGAAGCTTTGCACCCTGGCTCACTGTTAGCAGACACCACAAAGAAGGCTAATTGTAGTGTGTCTTGTGCTGGTGCACTATTATTGCACATTGCTGAAAATAGTTTCTTCTGTAGTTCCAGTTAGAAACAAACACTGTTTTAGATGGTTGCAGTCTATACCCTGGTATAACAGTGACAATTCTATCTGTGGGTTCAGGTTAAACTGATTGATAGCAAAACAGCGAACAATGTTCCTTTATTCTTCTGACCAGAACACATGATTCTGGCAAGACTCATGATTTATTCACTGGCATGTGGAATTGATTTCAAAGGGCACAACCTTTATATAGAATTACAAATGCTGTTTAAAATATGACTTTTTTCACATGGAGAAACCTGCCACCCTCTGTTGAATGAAAGGCCATGATCATCACATTAAAAAATAACATCTAAAGGTGTCTATGATATGCTCTCTGCAGAGCCGGTGTCTTACAATCCTCACATTTATGGAACACAGGTAGCCGTGCAGATTAAGTAACACATCAGGTGTTTTTTATGTCTTCTCCAACATGTTAAGCAAGTGGTTTGAAAGTGGATCATCATGGTACAAAGGGAAATTGGTGACACACACCTATAACCCCAGTACTGTGGAAGCTGGGCCAGGAGGATCTCTGCAAGTTTGATCCAGCCTGTGCTATGCAGTGAGTTTAAAATTAGCCTGAGCTACATATCAAGATCTTGTCTCAAAAAATAAACAAACAACCCAAACAAACAAAAAGACAAGGGGAAAAAAGGATAGAAAAAGGAGCCCTACTTTATTGTTTACCTCTTAGTGTGGCCGATGACCAGGCAGGCTCTTCTGGTAGTCCTTGCTTTTCTTACTCCATTAGTACCACAGTAGTGCAGTGGGCCTGTGATGTATCCTTAAACTTGAGCTTAATAAGTGTCCTCTCTAGCTGTGGAATCAGCTGGAGTGTAGGGAATGGGGCGGTGGGTGGATGTGAGCCAGTTGGCAAGAAGGCTGGGCCCGCGATGCAGCTGACATGACGGATTCCGTGTTGACACTCTGTGCATGAGGGAATAGTCTCCAAACTTGTTTCCATTATGAGTTCCTCTCTGAGATCTGTTCACATAGGGACAAGCCACAGGAATATAGGCCCTAGAGCCAAAACAGCAGGGGAGGGATATGTCTCAAAAAACAGGATTTCCCAAAGTGGGCTAAACTTTACCATTGCTTGTGTAGCATTTTAACAAATAGATTCTTACATCCTTTAAATTCTGAGATAGTAGATCTTGACCTGGGCCAGGAGTCAGTATATTTTTGAAAGTCCTCTGAGTGATTCCAATGGCAGGTTGATGGGGATTCAGTGACACTGACCTGCGTATCTGACCTTAGTCTCATGTGGCAGCCACTTAGCCTCTGTAGCCTGAAGATCTATTGGATGATAAGCCCCCAACACTCTTCTCTCCATTCTCCAGGGCTCATGGTCTGCTTTTCCAGGCCTCAGAACCCAGCTGGGTGCTGGATGCACCCTGAGAGAATCATCACGGTACAAAGGGAAATTGGTGCAGCCAGGAATGCAAAGCCACTGACTTCCTTCCATACTTATGTAGTAGGAAAATTCATGATAGAAAGTAGGAGTGTCGAGTGTGAAGAAGAAAAATGTGAAGAAAAGTGTGAAGAAAAGTGAGATTCATGAAGAACTTTAAGTCTGTGAACAAATGGTCTTTTTATAAGTTCTCCATCCTTTGGGCTAGGCGGCTAGGAGGTAAGGAAAAGGGCCCACATGAAGCGAAAGGTTAGATTGAGGAATATCATGTGAGCTAAAGTGACAAGGCACAGTAGAAAGAGGAGCGAAGTGTGCTGCAGGGTCACTGTGGCAGGACTATTCTAAGTCCATAGCCACAGTTAGCACAGGATGGCTCACGGTCCGCTTTCTTAGAGATAGGAGGGTGAATCAGAGCAGAGCCAGGCAACACTCAAAGCTGAAGCTCTTCACTGTATTGCTCTTGAGAAAGCTGTCCTGGTGGCACTGGCCTGTGGGTCACACAGTGGAGATTTTCTCTGAGAGCACTGAAAGACCTCCAACAGTATTTTACATTTAGTTTCTCATAACTGAAAGATTAGCACTGGATGTACCTGGGGCAGTTGCACAAGATTGCTTTGTGAGCTCTTCCCGTGGGAGAGATTTGATCCACCGCTGTGGTTTGGATCTGGCAAGAACCCTCAAGGCCATATATGTTGGTGGAGTTTTTGCCAGGTGACGGGTTTTTGAAAGGTGATTGGGTCATCCTTGGGTTAATCTACTGATGGATTTTTAATTTAATAGCATTACTGGAACATGATGGAAATAGGAGCTGGAACTTAGGTGGATAAGGCAGGCACGGAGGGGTGACTCTGAGCCCTGTATCTTATCCCTGGGCCTGACTGCTTTAGCTGTTTCTCTTTGTCTGTTTCCTGGGCAGCATGAGATCGAGCAGCCTTTCTCTGCCATGTCCTCCTGCAGTGATATTCTGCAGCCGTCAAGCCCTGAAACAACAGAGGCAGCTAACCATGCTTTGAGATTTCTGAACCTGTCAGCTAAAAGAAAAATCTTTCCACTTTTACATTGATTTTCTCAGGTATCTTCTCACAGCGATGAAAGCTAATGCACTCACACAGCTACTAAATGCTTACTCCCAACCTTATAAGCATTGAACAGTACCAAAGTTAGCAAAACTATTGCTTCCAAACTAATATCCACTCAATGATTTATTCATGCAAATGAATTCCAATCATCATGATCTAAGCACTGACGATTCAGGGTGACTATACTTGGAAGCTTATGTTTTTGAGAGTTTATATTTCCCTAGAGGAAGTGGATGGAAAACGAACAATTAAACTAGGTAACTTTAGCTAATGATAAGTGTCAAGGTGAAGAATAAAGGCCAGGATGGACTTGGGGATCAGGGAAATCCTCCTTGGAGGGTTTGTAGAGGACCCAGCTGGATAAATAGAAGGGAGCTCAGCATGTCCAAAGAACCACAAGGAAGCATCCTGGATAGAGTGAAGTAAGCAAAGGACTGCATGGGAGGAGATGGAATTTCAAAGAATCCATAGCCCAGATAACATTAAACTGTGGAGGTCACGGCATGGAGTATAGGTGTATTCTAAGTCTAGAATATACCTAAGGTGTTTGTGTGATGTCTTAGATAAGGTTATATGTCACAGATTCAGATATATTGTGTAAGGGAATGCTGATGTCCTCAGCCAAGTGCTTGCTTTTACAGGCAAGGTCAAGGCTGATGTTGCTACTTTTACAGTGTACAAGGGTTTTCCCTTGAGAGACCAAGTGGGAAGAGGTGGTCTCTACTCTGAATCTAGGTGGGAAGCAGGAGATGATGGGAGAGAAAATCAACCCAGTGCTGGAATTCAGGGAGGACAGGGCAGCCAGGTGAGAGGCAGAGGCTGTGAAGCAGTAGCTCTCTGGGGGAGCAGGGTAAATGAGTTGGACCTCAAGGAGCCAGAGGTTTTTTCTGTGGCTGCTGGGAAAACCAAGAAGTGGGAGGAAAAAATAATGTTTTCCATCTTAGCCACAAATTACTGTGTTTTGTCCTGGGCTTTAGGCATGCCTATAGACTTAGGTGCTAAGTGACTAAGTGGGTCACATGCTAAGTGGGCAACGTGACCACCTCCCACCCCTTTGCCAAGATTTTGTCCCTGAATATCTCTATCTCTAAAAGGCATTGAGGATCAGTTTGGGTCAAGTCCATGGGCTGAGGGGCTGGATATGGAAGCTCAGCCCCAGAGAGGTAATACATACTTGAGTTGTAGGGATCAGTTCACCTGTGGATTGATGTCATGGCTGCAGGAACTATGAGAGGTGCGTGCTCATGAATGGGGAATATGTGGCTAAATGCTGGCCTCATTCTTCTGATCAGGCCATGATGGCTTCCTGGAGGAGGAGGTATTTTAGGAGACAGATCTCATTGATGAGGATCTCTGCTGCTAGAGCCAGTGATGTTAATGATAAATTTTGAAGGTCTTGAAGCTCATCTAGCAGAGACAGAGAGAGTATGGAGCAGATGGGTCCAAGGGAGAGTAGTACTAGGTGGCAGGATGAGGTCACACAGGATGGTTGTGTGGCTTTGGAACAAGAAAAGTAGCCCCTGGGTCTGCACAATAGGAAGCACTACCACCCTCAACTTGGGGTTTAGTGTTACCTACAGCATCCCAGATAGGACCTGGGTAAAGTGCCAGTGATGGAGATGGTGATGCAGGGGAGGAGGAAATTAGACAGCAAGTTTGAGATGGTATGTGGCAGGAGCAGGTCTACACACGTTTTGCACATTAGCTCATTTGATCTTCATAACAGCAATCTTGCACCATTTTCAATCTGTTTTGTAGATAATAAAATGGAGAGACTGAGCAGTTTGTAGTGTACCAGAGATCACACAGTGCATAAGTATGTGAACTAAAAACTGAAACCAGATAAGCTGCTGCCACACTGGACTACTCTGCAGTGTTTCCAGGTACCCACTGGCCCTTTCAAACAAGCGGATAAAATGTCCAGTTCTAGAAAAGAAGGAGAAAAATGATAAAGAGGAGAAAGGAAGATAAATGACCAAAGAACATTTTTTCCTCAAATGTAATTTTTATGATACTGTTTCACAGGTTGTGGCCTGTTTTAGTTACCTTTCTCTCATTTCTGAGACAAAATACCTGACACCCAAAATGAAGGAAGGAAAGTTTTATTTAGCTCACAGTTTGTGGAGGTTTCAGCCCATAGTGAGCTGGCTCCAGGTCATGGTGGTATGGCACAGGGGCAACAGTTCAAGGCAGCAGAAGACAGCAAAGCAACAAGGGCAAAAAGAAGGGAGGAAGAGCAAGTCTCTTTTCTTGCCTTATGTTGTATGCAAACTACCACCCCCAGGACAGGTGTAGCACTCACACCACCTCCATCCCCTCCTCTTGTGCAGGCTGAGGATGTTTACAAAGTGAAGATCCTGGTCCCTGTGGAGTCAGTTAAACTTCTAAATTTCTCAAGTTAACACAATGTATCAACCATGACATGGCCTCAACCCTGATTGTGTCTCTCCCTTATTTCCCTCTCTCTCTTCTCTCTTTCTCTCTCTCTCTCTTTCTCTCTCTTGCTCTTGCAAGTGACTTGAACTCATAGGCCAGGAGTGCACAGCATAGCCCTGATCAGCTTATGCTTTTCTTTGATTTGCTGAAAGTAGTCTAAATTCCATCTCTTCCCTATGACATGTACCATCTTGTGAGTGGCTGAATTTACGATGCTGGCTGCCTGAATGATTCATTTCACCTGTAATTACTGTATGTGGTGTTCCCTATTCCATGGGTAGTTGATACACACAATGAGTCAGCTCATAAAGATGCATATAAAGCTCATTTAACTATGAGACCTTCACCCTTCATTAAACAGTAAACCAGTAACTCCTTTTTCCTCCCAGGGCCCAGGACCATTGTCTTCTCTGACAGAGTTCCAACAAGCCTCAAATGGAAAAGGATTTTGTACTTTTCCACACTGTCCCTCTCTTTCCAGTACTGCACCCCTTCTCAACCTTCCCTCCTTTCAAGTTGCCCATGTATTCAAGTTTTCTCTGACCTAGAACTGTCAAATCATGATACACATTGGGGAGCCACAGGTGCTTGGTCAACATTGGGAGCTTGTATTCTTGACAATGACTTTGAAACAGATGACTACTCCTTGACCCTTTCTCTGATCCAGTTGAACCTGGGGTAAGACTAGTATTTAGTCTTCTACCTGATACCCATTTACCCTCCATCTCCAAATTCCACACTCCCATGGGACCTTTTGTCTGAGACCACCTCCTATGTGTCATGCACCTTAACCTTCCTCATTCACCAGTGTGATTCCTGGAGATAAGCAGCTCCCTTAAGTGAGTCCCCTCAGAAGTCCCATAGGTGCCACTTGTCCTTCCCATTCCCTGTTTCCTATGATGCTGTCCCTGATCAGAGAGTGAAGGATTAATCACCTCCAGATTGATAGAAAACCTCCTCCTGTGGCAGTGATTAGATGGTCTGTCCTAAGAAATCAGGCAGGGAAGTGTCCTGGAGGATAAGGCTGAGGCACTATCCATCATATTCCCAATCTCATCCTCAGTGAATTTCTTCTCCCATCTGCTTCCTCATCACCTGCAGTCGCTCCTACCACTCCTTTGAAACTTCTTCACATAGGTTGCATGTGACCTTAATGGAATTTTTGAAAAGGTTCTTTTATTGCCATGGCCTAAGCAACACCCTGCTTGCTTTCTTGCACAAAAAAGGATTTAGGTGAGGTTGGTTAATTGTCCCTAAGATTATTTTCAGATTCAAGGTCCATTAATGTGATAGGAGATGCACTGGCTGAACAGATACTTGTTGTGCTTACAATGTACCTGACACTGTATTTACACACCAAGTTATGACGGTGTGTTGGTTACTTTTCTCCCATTGCTGAGACAAAATACCCAATGCCCAAAATTAAGGAAAGAAAGGTTTACTTAGCTTATAGTTTATGCAGGTTTCAGTCCATTGTCAGCAGGCTCCAAGGCAAGGTGGCATGGTGAGGGGGAACAATTCTAGGGGGCAAAAGACAGCAAAATTAACAGTAGATAAAGAAGGGGAGAGTAAGCATTTTTCCTCCCTTATACTGTGTGCAGGCTTTCCACCCTCAGGAAGGTGTAGCACTTACACCATCTTTGCACCCTCCTCTTGCGCAGGCTGAGATGTCTACAAAGTGAGGACTCTGGCCCCATGCTGAGTCACTTAGCTAAACTTCTAAACTTCTCAAGTTGACACAATGAACAACTTCCTGGAGTGGTAAGGGTGTGTCCTCTACACACTAGGATATAAAATTGCTACTTAGTTAAGCTGTAGGCTTCTAAAGTTGACACAATGCATCAATCATAGCAGAAGGTAAGACATGGCCTTTACTCTCTGGAATTGACAGTCCAGGGGGAAGAAGAACAGGAAAACCCATTGTTAGTATGGTGGATTAACTAATGATCAACTTGTAACACCCTGCTGAACTGAATCAGCACGGTGCTGAGTATGGGTGGCCCATCTGAAGAATGTTGCAAACAGTATAAAAAGAGAACTGGAGGGGAAGATAGCATAGCATGCTGTTGATTCTCCTGGAGAAGCTTGTCACACTGATTTTCCTGATATGGGCTCAGGGTTGAAACCAAGTTTAACATTAGTACTCCCTTTGCTATGCATTCTTCCTGGATAAAGTCAGGCTTTTATGGATTTCCCATAGATTGAGAACTTTCAAATCCTTATCATCCGTCCATTTTTGTGAACCTCCAAAGCTCCTCATTGTTGGAGGAGCTTGGGTCCCCAGTGTAGCTGAAGATGGCTGCGGTTCTTTTTAGGGGAGCTGGGGTCCTTACCTTGAGTATCACTTCCTGGCTCCAGTGAAGATCCTCCATCTCACTGTCACAGACTTTCTAGCTTCTATCACTGACTTTTGGGGCTCCCCAGTGCAGATCCTTGATACAGACTTGCATGAGACATTACTGTGGGTTCTAGGTCTCCAGTTGGACTCGTGGAGAACATTGCCATGTGCTCTAGGTCTTCAGATGGACTTGTGCAGGACATTATAATGGAATGCAGGCTCTCACCTGGATTCTTTGGGTCTCTAGTATGTGGACGGTTCTCCTGCACTCTTTTGCATTTGACTCTGGGTATTATAAAATAATCCTATAATTATTTTAAATCTTTTACCTTATAAACCCTAACAGTTAGGCAGTTAGCATGGAGAGTAATGAATTGCTTGGAGAGGAGGGGAAGGCCACAACAGCATTTAAGCAGGTGGAAATTGTGGGACTTGGAGCTGATTGTAGGTGAGTGTGGGGGAGGAAATAACCTAAGTGTCTCTGTTTTCATCTTCACCTGCTCAAAGGAAAGGCTCAGTTTACTGAATTAGGATACAAAGAAGGTTTAAGGAACAAGATAGTTTATTAACTTTGGGATATTTAAGCTTGGCACATTCCACTGAAGATATTTACTATGTGGTTGAACATATGAATTTGGAGGTTCACAAAAATGGATGGATGATAAGGATTTGAAAGTCCTCAGTCCATGGGAAATCCATAAAACCCTGAGTTTATCCAGGAAGAATGCATAGCAAAGGGAGTACTAATGTTAAACTTGGTTTAAACCCTGTGTTTCATCCATCTTCCTAAGAAAGCAAATGGTAGCATCTCTTTCTTCTCCCAATTGCTTTCTCATCACCTGCAGTCGCTCCTACCATTCCTTTGAAACGTCTTTACATAGGTTACATGTCACTTTAATGGAAATTTTGAAAAGGTTCTTTTATTGCCATGTAATAATTATAGATATATATAGGGCATCATATGCTATTCTGATACAAGAATAAATAGCATAATTATTAAACCAGGCTAATCTATAACTTAAACATTTACCATTTCTTTGTGGTGAGAATGATAACATTTTTTTCTAACTTTCAAAAGATATTCACTGCATTATTAGTGACAGTCACCCTAATATGACTATAGAATTAAGTTAATTCCATTTATCTAACTGTAGCATTCTACCCACTGACCAACCTCTCCCCAGGCCCTTCTGCTCCCCTTCTTTCCCAGGCTCTACTACTTGGCTTTTAGTTTTTATGAAATCAGTGTTTTTCGATTCCACATGTGAGATCATGTTGTATTTATCTTTCTGTGCCTTAACATGGTGTCTGCCAGATTCACCCATGTTGCTGGAAGCAGCATGATTTCATTCTTTCTTATGACTGAATAGCATTCCATTCTATCTATCTATCTATCTATCTATCTATCTATCTATCTATCTATCATATTTTCTTCACATGTTCACCCATTGATGGGCCTTTATGGGAAAACTCTAACTGATGCTTTGCTGCTTCTAAACTTAAGCTCTTCATCAAGAAAATCTTAGTTTTCTTCCTGAAACCTTCCTTCTTGGGTCTCGGTTGTGCTCCTCTCTTCAGGTTTCCTTGGTTGATGTGCTCTTTTCAGAACTGCATAGGCATCATCATGGAGGAGAAATGGAGATTGGAGCCACCAAAACTGGACATATTAGATTCAGAGCCGGAACTTGCTATCTTGCCGTGAGTCCCATAACCTTCTTCAATCTTCAGTTCTCTCAGCTATGGCATGGGAATCAAAATTTCTACTTCAAGGAATGTGGCAAAAACTAAGTGGGCTGTGTCCAAGGCATTCAGCCAAGAGTCAGTCAAATCATGAGCAATTTAACCGTGGTGGATAGCATCTATTTGGAGTATAAATGGCAATACCCAGCAGAAAGGAAATAGTTTAGGAAAGTGATCATCAAAACGTGGTCCCTGAGGAGCAGCATCATCACCAGCACTAACCCTACTTGAAAATGTATGATAATGCACATTCTCACAGTCCATTCCAGAGCCACTGAGTTAGATTCTTGGTGAATGGGGCAGGTAGGTATGTTTTAACACGTATTACAGGTATTTTTAAGAATGCATGCTCAGCTCTAAAAACAATAGTGTAAGATAAGGTAGAGGAAAGGATAGGATTTAAAGCCAAGATTGGAATTACCAGCAGCCTTTGGGGAGAGAAGCATCTCTTCAAATGAGACTGGAAGGTCAGGAGAAAAACTGAGGGCAGTGAGAGCAAGTGACATCCTCATGTGATACTCCTGGGTTTTGCTCAGTGAAGAAGACATTATGGTTTCTACCTGCACGTTCCCCAAGACCCTCATGCACTCATTGGCAGGGTGTTTGAAAAGTTATTGGATTATAGGGGCTTACAGATGACTTGTGCTTAGGAGGTGGGATCTGGTGGGAAGAGGTAGGTCTCTGGGGATGTTGCCTGGCAGGGTGTGTCTCCCTTTTTCCTCCTCAGGGTTGCCCTTCCTTCCTAACCACCCTAACGTGATCAGCTACTCCCTTGCTGTGCCCTTTGCCATTACCTGGCCTTGGAGCCAGCCAAAATAAACCTCTCCATCTTTAAGTTGTGGGTGTCAGGTGTTTTGTCCCAGTAGTGTAGAAAATGACTAAGACTGAGAGTAAGGTTACACAGTGACCACAAGGGATGGATAGCAGAGGGTATAATTTGAAAACAACTGATGGGGCATGGAAGAGAACAGAAATGAAAGATGGTGGGCAGTAGTGTGGCACAGCTGATGCTTCCAGTTATGAAACCGTGTGGCACCAATCCATGCAGTATAACTGTTCCAGTGGTGCTTATAATCCCAAATCTGCTTGCAGAGAATGGGAGGAAGGTTCTGATGTAAAGTAAAGCACTAGTGTGTGGTCATTTGGAAGAATGAGGCACCAAAGCACATGCGTGATTGGAGTAACAGGCCCAGGATCTGGACTCAGTAAAGCAGGAAACAACTGGAGCAGATCTGGATTGTTTCAGTGAAAACAGTGTGGCCGAGTGACTGGAAGTGGAAACATGAAAGTGGTAAAGAGCAGGGGCAAAAGACATTTAGGAATGTGTGACCTGCCTAGCCCAGTGTTCAGGAACTGCTGGCCAAGGAGAAGTAGGACTGACAGTAAAGACGTAGATTCTCAAGTGTCTATGTCCAAGTCGCCTGTGATGGCAGCAGAATTGTGGCAGGAGAGAAGATGGAATGCAGATGATAATCACAACAGGGGTTCAATGACTGAACAGCAAACACCAAAATGAGGAGACTTTTCTAGACAAGAGCAACAGGTTAGACAGTACCTCCATTCCTTTCTTCAAACAGCACATGAGGTCACTGTAAAAAGCAACTTCGTTCCGTACTACCTACTACCATCAGAAATAAATCCATTGTGATGTTAAAACATAACTCATATTTGAAGACTTCTAAATATTATTTAGAATTAAAAATCCAGAAGCAGCCCTTCATTATGAAAGAATCTTCTAGTTACAGCCTTCTTGATAGCTGAGCAGAAAGGCGCGGGGTAATGTGGTTCTTTCTGGAACTATGTAGCTGGCTATCCAGGGGCACATCCTTTCTCCCCTTAAACCTGTGTACCAATTTGAGGAATGAAGGATTAGGCTGTGTGTTCTGTAAGACTCTTTCCAGCCTGGTGTTAGAAAACCCTTAATCTTCTGTTATCAGTATTGTTTGAGTTTTGCTTCTTTACGTATTGGTGAACATGATTTGCATTATCAGGTTATTAGGGCATGAGTTAACCTTACCTACCTGAAACTCTGCTTCTGTCTACACATCCTCCCCTCCTGTTATGGTGAACCGTCTGATGTTGCTATGCATTATGACCTCTCAGTGCTTCTGTGCATGGTACAGTACTTTGTCTGGAAGGCCCTCATCTCTTTTTAAAAATTCTTATAATTCTTTAATCAGAAATAAAATATCTCCTCATCCTGAAGTTTTATACTCCCTTAGGCTGCCAGTTACTCTTTTCATGGCATTTTGCTTGTGTCATATCATACCATAATTTGTATCCATCCTTCTCATTTCTTCTACTATTTAGGGTGTTCTTTAAGGGCAAAGGGTATCAGCTGTTCTACTTATATCCCCATGTGGGTTGTCCAATGAATGCTTCCTGTATAGAACCAGAAGTTATACAATTCAGAGTCTCTCTATACAGAACTTTTCATTTTGTAGGAACTGTCACACGTGACATACTCATTGAACAATCAGGATAGCATGTTCAACAGATGTTCCCTTAGAGACGAAGCTGTGAAGGCAAAGGGAAATAAGAATCCCAAGATTTCTCAGCTCATGAAGAGGTAGAGACAAAGAATGAAGCTTAGGTATTGTATTTCTAAAGCTATTGTTTTCTTCCTCTTTGACACTGCCCCCCAAATATGTGCACGAACATGGGTTTGGTATGTAACATTCTAATAAAAACCAGTGAGTCCCTATTCCCAGCCCTCATCTTAGCTGGAGTTGTTCAGACAGATGCTGAAGGAGCTGCATTGATGGTGATGATGTTTGGACCACTGCCCTTCACACACTGTCCAGAAGAAGGAGGGTTACAACCTGTTTCCTTTGAATCCTAAACCTGGTTCCTTGCCAAGCATGATGCTTTTGATATTTATCATTTTCATTACTTTTTTTGAGGGCTTAAAGAAACGTGTACTGTTCACATTATAATGATTGAGCACCTTTTCTCTACAGCTCTTCTTTAAGTACACTCAAAATACAAAAATCTGTATGAAAAGCCTAGAAGTATCTGTGGATACCCTCAAAGAGGTCGAGTATAATTCCCCACTGTTTAAGTATGGGTACCTAGTGACTTCCTTCTAAAAAGTATATAAAGGAGAAAATAAATTTTATGACATATACAGAAAATACAAAAAACCCTACATTCTCCAGAATGTCAAAGTTGGTACCACCAGTGATGGGTCATACTGTAGCTGTCTCCATGATATAATGTGATGAAAATGGTCCCTAACTTTTGTATTTCTGTATTTCTTTCCCTCAGAGTTATAACTTTAGTCTTGAGAAAAACTTCCCAATAGAGAGTCATTCAATGAATACTTGACCAGTGCTCCTCAAAACTGATATGGTGTTATGGTTTGTGTTTAGATGTTCCCTCAAAGCCTCGACACTCAAAATTAAGGAAATGCAGGCAGGCTTCTAGAATTTGCGATTGATTTGTGGTTCAGTGCTGGGATTATGGTGTGAGTGCTACACCCATCCTAGGCTAAGTGGCCTACATAGAATATAAGGTACAGAAAGAGTCTTCTCTGCATGTTCCTCCCTTTTTGCTCTTGTTGCTTTTGCTGTCTTCCACTGCCACAACTGGTTGCCCCTCTGCCACATCACCTTGCCTTGGATCCATCCAGCTGATAATGGACTGAAACCTCCACAAACTGTGAGCTAAATAAATCTTTCCTTGCTTAATTTTGAGTGTCGGGTATTTTGTCTCAGCAATGAAAAGAAAAAGTAACCAACACACAGAGTCATCAGCAACAGGGGAAGTCTGAAAAACTTCATAGTCTAGAGGAGCCTAAGGAGACAGAATGACAAATGTAATGTACTGTCTTCAGTGGGACCCTGTGAAAGAAAATGGACATTAAGTAAAAACTATATAAATGTTTCTACCTAATATAAATGAAGCATGAACTTCATTTAATGATAATGTACAATATTGTTTCATTGGTTGTGAAAATGTGCATACATATAAGAAAAATCGGGTGCAGAGTATAGAAGGTTTCTGTATTATCTTTGGTGCTTTTCTGCAAATTATAAAATGAAATTTATTTAAAGAAAGAAAGTGGAGTAAGGAGCTATAGTATGTTATTGGTGGAAATGCAAAATTGCACAGTCAGTTTGTGAAGCAATCTGGCAGTTCCTTATTAAGTTAAACATATACTTACCATATAATCTAGCCATTACATTAGTTGCAGTTTGCCTAAGCAAAATGAAAAGCTGTAATAAAACTGGTGCGTGAATACTTAATATAGGTTTACTCATGATTATTAAAAATTGGAAACAGCCCAGTTATCTCTCAGAGAATAAATTAGAGATAAATGAACTTCAGCACACTAATATGGTAAAATATCATTCAATAAAAAGGAACAAACAACCAAACAACATGGTTGCATCTCAAATATACTGGGCTAGGTCAAAGAAGTCAAACCCTAAATGCTATGAACTGCATGGATACACTTATATGCCATGGACATAAAACAGATCTTGCCAGTTTCTAGGGTTAGGAGCGTGAGATAGACAACAAAAAAAGACATGGAGGGAATACCAGGAAGTGATGGAATGGTGCTGTATCTTGGTTATGGTTTTGGCTACATGACTAATATTTATTGAAACTTGTAGAGCTGCACATTGACAAAGGTGCACTTCAGTTCATATGTATAAATTATAATTTTCATTTAAAAGTAAAAGGGAAAACCCCCAGGGATGACTGTCGCTTTTCAAAAATCTCTTTTCTGCAAGAGATTTGTTTGAATAGCACTGTTGTGTGTTTCCTTTGTACTTGCTTCATTTCCAAATGCTCAGTTTGCAAGAAGGACACCTGCATGGTTGCATGTGAATATTGCCGTGCCACTTGCTGTGTAGAGATTCACCCATGGGAGCCATGGTCCAGAGAAACAGACGCAGACGTCAGTGACAAAGAACTGACACACACGGGCTCATGTCTAAGCAATGGTGCTATTAGCTAAGTGCTTCGTAACCACCTGCTTTTGATATGATCAAAGCTGGTTAGCTCCTACTCTGATGTGCGCCTTCACAGAACTCTTTCGCATACACATGCTCATGTGATCTACACAGTACCTCTGCCACTCCGGTGAGAGACAAATGTTATCCTTGCTCTTTAAAAGGAAACGGGGATGCTGGGTGCCTGCCTGCACTGTTGTGGCCCTCTTTATAGGTTTGCTATAAAAGTCATGGTAATTTAGTGAGATAGATATAACTATTTTACAGATAAGGAATATAATTATTTTACAGATAAGGAAACAGAGGTTCTGGGTATCTCCCAAGATCAGTTGCCTAATAAGTATCAGAACCAAGAGTTTAGAATATGTTCTGGCTCCAAGTCTCCTTTCCTTTCTTTGGTACCAGGGATGTGATGTCAGGACTTGTAGGAAGCATACACTTCAGTTCATGATACTTTGCTGTGAATCTTCATACTGTTAATATACTAATGAATGGACAACTTTAACTCACTTCTACTATTAGGTCCAGATTTTTATAACTAAAACCTGCTTTCTTTATTGTCATCTTTAATGAAACTTTGGGAACTTAGAATACACACTGTAATCTCTCTGTTTCTCTTGGCTTCTTATGTTTGGATAGTATCCGAATGCATGAAAACTGTATATGTTGGAAGCTATGACTCCAAGAAAAAAAAGGCTCATCACTGTAAACTTAAGAAAGATTTTTCAACAAATACTAGAATGTTTACATAGAAATGAGTTTTTTTTCCAAGAGACTTGCTCTGAGAGACCATCCAATTTAATTGCTTTTTAATGTCTCCTTCTCATGCAAAGTAGTAGTTCTACTTCCTAGTCAGAGTTAGCTTTGGAATTCTTTTTCTTATATCTTTGATGATCTCTGAGCTCCTGGGCAGACTGGACCTTCACACTATGTCCTCAGAATCTAGCCCAGAACTTGTTCCAGCCATGATCTGGGTGCTCAGATGATGTTTATTGAATAGAACTGAATCCAGACTCATTCATCTAGACCTTAACTGTAATTAGAGAGGCCTCAGAAGGGGTCCCATTGCTCTTTCTCTCCAGAGTTGCTGTTGAGTGTTGCTTTCTACCACCCCATCATCCATTTTCCTTTTTTTTTTCTTTACAATTCTGGGGATGGACCCAGGACATTACTTGTACTAGGCAAGCATCTACCACTAGATTATACCCCTTGTTATTGTCAGTGTATCATTAAGTAGTGCAGGCTGTCCCCAAATCTGCTATCCCCTGCTTCAACTTTACAAGTAGCTGAGATTCCAGGTATATGCCACCATGCCCCAGCTTCCTTACTGACATTCAGAAAGAAAATACTTTCATAATACTTTAAAGGGAAACACTGGTGGGTGAGTGAAACTAAACGTACAGAAGGAAAATGAAAAATTCTGCTCTCTCTTAGTATTTGACCTACTATAGAAGAATATGCGTGGGTCTTGCTCCAATCCCATGAGAAATAGATATGTGTGCTCCCATCTATTCAGAGTGATAACCTCCAATAGGCACCTTGTTCTTACCATGTGATGAAAAGTCTGTTGGACTAGGAGTCCAGAAATCTGATCTCATTACTAAATTGTGAAAACCTGAGTAGATGACTTACTTACATCATGTTCACATGAAACTGTTAATTGCTGCATGACTTCAGCCTCAGCCCTCAAGTGAGCTCGACCCTGTGCTCAGTCCTGGATGTGCAATAGGACTGTTCTCTCCCAAAATGACCCTTACTTCCAAGCTGACAAGGGGTTCTTTAGCCTTTTGGTGTATGGCTGTCATATTTGTGTCATCAGTCTAGAAACTGTGCAGGGGCAGTGATCATGAAAGCTTTCTTTTGCATTCTTACTCTGAGCCTGGCACTACAATCTATACATGGTTGTATAGATTTTAGAAAGGATTTTAGAAAGAAGACTCTTAGGCCAAAAAGGGCCTCCTCTTACAGTACAAGCTTTCAAAGGCTAGATGGCACTGTTGCTAGACTCAAACAAGGTGTGTTTTGCCTTGGTGAGGAGGGAGAGGAAAGAGCAGGGGCCTGCAGCCATCCCTTGCTGGAGTGATTGAGACTCTTTGGAGGCACCTTGAGCAGACTCTTTCCTGACCAGCACAGCGTGCTTTGCCATTTGCTCAGAGCCTTTGCAAATGTGGCTTTGGGAAATATTCACAAGCATCTCACGTGATAGGCAGGACAATTGTCTCAATCCTAGCTTTATAAAATTGTAACTCAAAGCATTCAAATGCCCAAACTAAATTTGTATAGGAAATATACTGCAGGGGTTTTTATCATTCATGCCTCTAGGCTTTTTCCTATAAGAGGAGTTGTTCAAAGCTGACGGAGGACTGTGGTTGGTGGCGTGTTTTTCCCAGGAGCATGGCCTGGGTGAACTGTACTCAATCTGAGGGGGAAAGGGAAACTCTCAGTCCATTGGACTGAGCTTGATCCATACTTCAGAATTCCACATTTTTGAAGAAGGTGAATATAGTCACTCTGGAGAAAACAAATGATACTATGTATGGGTTCTTTGGAGAGTAAGACTTGTGGGAGTTTGTGCAGTTATTAAGACCCAAGGTCAGTAGTCAATGTTATTCATTGATGGTCTGTTTTTAGGCTTTTTCCTTGTATTTGCATCATATCTGCCACTCATCCATCACTTTGCCATGTTCCTGGGTTTCGACAACTAAATAAACCCTATATATTGGGCAGGTCAGATGTTACTACTGTGGTCACTTTACAGATGGAAAAATAGAGGATACAAAATATGAAGAGGCATGCCCAGGGTTGCATGGTTGAGAAGTGGTTGAACTAGAGCTTTAGCCTAGGGCGGGGAGTAATCAAACCATGTCTTCTCTTTACTATAGTTTTTCTGAGCTATCTCAGCTCATCTAGAAATTATGAAATTAGGGGTGCTGTGTTGATATGGAAGGTAAGTCATCAGTAACTAGGAATGGACATAGAATGTCAAATGATTGATGCTATGTAAATATATGCAAAATTGAGAGCAAACTCTTATCTGTTTTTTTTGACTTCTGATTGTCTCTGTTTCTCCCCCAGGATGATGATGAAGATAAACTTAACTGGAAAGATCGGTGCCCAGGTTACTTGATGAACTTTGCCTCCATCTTGTTCATGGTAATTTCTCAAGAGACCACCTGCCTGTGACAATGTGTGTGTAGATCCCATTATGGAAGTGACGTGGGTGTTTATTCTTTGTGCTGTGGAAATAATGAGGGGCTGATAAAGGTGGAACCATGGTTCTTTAGAGGCAAGGAAGCACCTAATAGTGAAGCCACTGGCCTCACATGACTGAAGTTGGAGCTTCCAAGCGGGTTGGGAGATGGTGCCTTTGACCTTGTCAAACCTGGAACCTGGAGGAGAAATGCAGGAGAGAGGGCTGCAGAATTATGGCATCTTGTTTGGGCTTTGAGTGGCTCTTTTCAGTGGTTTATGGAACGGAAGCCACAGGAGATAACCAGCTGGGGCTGTAAGTCTGATTCTTTAGTGTCCCTGTACAGTAGTTGCTGTGTTTATTTCCTTGTGTTCTCCCATACAGTTTGGTAGAGTTTTTTTGTAGAACCCAGATGGTTTCAGCTGTGTTAGGATGAGGAGGGAGGAGCCTGTGATTCATATCGAGTCAGATCGGTAGTAGCAGCTCATTCTTGAGAGCCAGGCTGGGTAAGATGACAGTGACGCAGGCTAGAAGACTTCAGGGAAAGTGAACATGAATGGACTGAGTTAAGGCCACTCAGCCACCAGTCCTTCTTAACAGGGAGATTTGTACTCCGGAGCAGATGTTCAGTTTTACAAAGGAGAGTGTGTAAAGACAGCTCACAGCAGGCTTCATGTTTGCAGCAGGGTGGAAGAGGGGTTATTTATTCCAAAATTTATGGCTGAAAAATCAGTGTGATTTTCAGGCCTACAGGTCAGAGGGTAACTCTGACCCTGAAGTGAAGTTATTTTTGCCAGTATTATTGTCATGGTGGTTACTGTGGACAGGAACCATGTCCCAGCCTCTGAAATGTAAAAAGTAAAGGAAATTTAGACAATGTCTAATTTAACTCCTTATTCTGCAGATGAAGTAAGAATTGTCAAAGCTTAGCAGTCTAAACTGTTTTCTTCACATTGCCTGACAAGTGTGAGGCATGTAGAATTTATTCAAGAATGTGCGGCGAGTTGTAGTGGGTTAAGCTGGAATGATATGAAGTTTAATTTAGCACTTCAAAGCCTCCCACAATATGTATATTGTTGTCAAAGAATTTATTCATTCATTCAAAAAATAGTTAATGGCTGGAACTATGTGCTTGGTGCTATTCTTAGGCACTGGGTAGAGCACAAAACAAAACAAAACAAAACAATCCTTTGCTTTAAGGGTTTACAGACAATAAATTAGTAAATACAGATGTAAAATAGACTTCCATCTGTAGTAGTGGTGGGGTAGGATATTTGTCACATCCTATTTTGATGAAATTAATTTAAAAATTGGATAAACATCTTTTTCAATTTTCGTAAAGCTTTAAAAGGATGATAGGGTGGTAATAATACTAGGTTAAAAGTGTAACAGCAGCTAGGAGCCAAGGAAACAAATACCTTGGCATTAATGCTACTTTTACCTTAGGGATATTTCCCATCTAGGCAAATTTGGTTTTGCAGATTTTGTGGGAACCAGGAGGACAAAAGTAAAGGACTGTGCTTGGCTCAGAGTGAGACAAAATACTCACAAAGGAATAGTCTCAAAATATATAAAGAATTCTAAACCCATGGAAAAAGATAATACCAAAATAATAGAGAAAATCTGAATAGTTACTTGATGAAAGAGGAAATTCAAATGACCAATAAACCTGTGAAAGATTATCCAATCTCATTAACAATCATGGAAATTCTAATTGAAACCACCATGGAATATCAACAGCACTCCATAAAAAATAACAAGAAAAACTCACATGCATGCACAGCAAAATACATATATAAAAATCACTGTTTGCCGTAACCCCAGACTGGAAAAAATCCAAATGCCCACCCCCAGGAGAATGGCTAAAAAAATTGATGTATAGTTATACAATTAGGTACTGCATAGTCATGAAAATGAGCAAACTGATGTAATAGCAACTCGATACAATGGGCAAAAAACATATATGGTTTATTTCTATTCATGCAAAGTTCAGAAGAGCCCACCCCTGAATGGTATTAAGGGTGTGCACCTAGGTTTTAGCACCATAAAGATAAGCAAGAGGTGACTTTCACAGATTCAGGGCTTGTGCCTTGCATTAAAGGACAAGCTGGATGAGAGGTGGTGTGTGACAGGGTGGGGGCAGGGGCGCTGCCCACAAGAGCCTGGCTTGTGCTAGACGATGCTTCACCCACTTAACTGAGTGTGTAATTGGGTGTGAGATGAATGGTTCTGTGAAATGAATGTTCATAGTGAAATGAAAAACACATCACATATATGCATTTAATACACTGGGCAGAGAAGTCCTCAGTGAAAAGATTTTGGCAAGGTTCTGGAGGAGGCCAAGGAGTCAGTCATGTGGGTGTTTAACAAATAGAAGTAACTAGGTCAATATTGAATCATCCTACCAAAGTTCTACTATATTCATCTCTCTCTCTCTCTCTCTCTCT
>PVLA01011810.1:0-49713 GCA_004027455.1 Hydrochoerus hydrochaeris | reverse complement strand
CCGAAACCTCCCCACGACCCCCTCCCACAGGGCCCCTCTGCACCAGCCGCCGTGACGCCGTGTTCCTGGGTTTCCGTGTCCCCGCTCCCTGTGGCTGTCCTTCCCGCTGCCGCCGACCGGATCTGTCCCCAGAGCTCAGACAGCCTGTGTCACTCCCCTCCTCCACGCCCCCTGCCTCAGTCTCCCAGGGGCTGAAGCCTGGCACGGATGATCCCTCAGGAAGAGGTGGGCGGGAGGCAGGAGACAGGTGTACCTGGGACAGTTCGAGGGAAACTGAGGCATGGGCCACTCCGGGACAGACCCTCCCTCAGGATGGCCCATGGGAGGCAGGGAGGAGAATGTTAAACCCCCCACACACCTCCTGGAGGTCAAAGGTCCACCTCAGGGCTTCCCCTGCCAGCCTGGGCCCTCTTGGGCACAGTAGGTCTCTGGGGCTTTCCTAGGCCTGCAGGGAAGCTGGGCTGCAGAGGAGTGAGGCCCCCAGGTTGTGCCCTGGGTCCCCGCAGAGCTCCTGGTAATGGCAGTGGCGGAGGCCGGGGCACTGGGCTGGCACCATTGGCACATGCTGCTTACCACCTCGAGCCCAGCTCTGTTGTCTCTGCCACGGGTCCCCGACCCTGAGTCCTGACAGACCCATCATGCAAGACCACGCCAAGGGGCAAGTCCTAGGGGTGGTCAGGCTCCCGCTTCTGAGCTGCCTGGAGCAGCAGGAGAGGAGCGATTGACTAGTGATGTCTGACAAGGTGGGGCTGGTGCGTGAGTGTCCGTGGCCACTGGTATCCAGCTGCCCCCTGTTCTCCTTGTCCTGTGAAGGACCACAGAGGAAATAAAGCGTCCCCGGATGACATGTGAGTGAAGAGAATGAACGGTCACCGCTCCGCTCCAGTAATGCACTGTACAATGAATGGGTGACGAGATCTGACCCCCTCAGGCTCCTGGACAGCAGAGGTTACTGTCCATGAGACGAGAGGGCTATGTTAAGGCCATCTGGAACACGGTGCGGAGAGCCCACTGCCTAAGGGCCCAGGGCCTTAGTGCAGGATAGAAGACTGGGCGCCCGGAGACTGCAGACGCGGCCCTCTCAGCTTTAACCAGATCGCTGTGGAGCTGGGGCCACGGTCCTCCTCAGTACCTAGTTTGCTTTTCCAGCTTAGATGCTGCACATGTCCCTGCCCTGCGCCCTCTAGTGGCTGCAGGAGGCAACAGCCGGGTTCCCGCAGCATTTCTGCTCCCAGAAGGAAGAGATCCCCAAGGAGGGTAAAAGGGAATGAAAGGAGGGGGGAGAAAGGACAACTTTTCTCTTCAAATCTTTTAAAAACCAGGTTTTGTGCTCTGCCCTCTGCGTTACTGTGAAGCAAGCCGGGTTACACTGCGCACTGCCTCCCCCTGCAGTCCTCTGCAGGGCAGCCATGTGTGCTCTGGGGTGTGACGTCAAGGATGGCAGGGTCACCATGGAGGGCCAGGTGTGCACAGGGGGCAGCCATGGCCTGGGCTGCTGGCCTCACCTCTCACCAGCACCTTCTCTGGTCCACGCCAGAGCCACCAGAGGCTCGTGTGGCAGGCCCAGGGGGCCCACTTGGAAACAGCATTGGCCCAGTCTTGTGACCTGACCACACCCCCGGGCCCACCAGGACTGGCAGTGGTGTCAGGTTACTGGGCTGTAACCCTGGCGCTGTGCGTGCACCCAGCCTGGACCCAACTGTGGGCCCAAGAGCTGGTACTGGCCCTGCCCAGGCCCTCAGGCACGGTGCTGCCTGGGGAGAGGATGGGTGTGCGGGTGCGGGGAGTGGTATGAGACCAGCAGCCCTTCCTTTCTTCTTGCTCTTCTAAATTAGCTTTTAAAAAATTGTAAAATATACACAGCTTACCATTTTACACCTTAACAAGCTTTAGAACTCTAAGATGCAAAATCGATACTTCGCACCCACTTAGCCACTAATTCTGCATTTCCACCCACCTGCCCAGGCCTGGACCCAGCCTCCTGCTTCTGTCTCTGTGAGTCTGACGATGGCAGGGACCTGGTGCATGGACTCTTGCCACACCTGTGCTTTGGGGCCTGGGTTGCTCCACTTAGCGCGATCTCTCTGAGGTTTGTCCACACTGCAGCGAATGTCAGAATTTCCTTGCCTTCCAGAGACTTCAAGGGCTGAGTTATATTCCAAGCTCCCTCCTCCAGGCACTGGGAACACAGGTTCTGCCGACAGCGTCACAGTGCAAACCCCAGCTCTGCCCTTGCTAGCTGTGCCCCTGCAGGCCACCTCTCACCTCGCTGAGCTCAGGTGCACAAGACACAGGACGCCGTCACTACGCCCTCGCTAAGAAAGGATCCTCCGTCATGAGGCAGCACTTGGTGCTGGGTTTGGGCAGTGTGCCCTCCTCTGCTCTGGATCCGGGGGCGGGGCTGCCTCACGCAGGCTGTGGTGGGAGCCCAGGGCACTTCTGCCCATCAGCCTTGCACACCGGCCCTGCAGAGGCTGTGCCCCCACCAGCGCCAGCGCTTGGCAGACAGCCCCACCCTCCCCAGCCTCCTCTAGTGATGTGGCCGGAGCTCCCCCAGCCGCCTCCACCTCTGCCTCCACAGTAGAGAGTTGGCAGCTTCCAGTTTTTCTTGGTCTCTCGTCTGAGCTCGTGGAAATGTCACCCCCACTGCCAGTGCCCTAGCTTCAGTCCTTTTGGGGTGAATGTTTGATGTAAGGGTAACCTCCTGAATGGTCACCACAGGCCAAGCTCTCAGGCCCATGCCTGGGGTATGGTGACAGCCCCCATGCCGGGGCTCCAGGCCACTCAGGAAGTCCATGCATGCATCAGGGAGTGTCCATGCATGCATCAGGAAGTGTCCATGCATGCATCAGGGAGGCCAGAGAGAGCTGCCGGGAGGATGGACACCAGGGATGTTTGTACAAGTGGAAAAAAGATGCAGAAGCCACAGTGGCTGAATGGGGGAGGAGAAGACATCTTGGAAGAGAGAGACGGTCTCGGCAGGCGCAGCAGCAAAGTAATCGCGCCTGGACACCCGGACAGTATCCCCTTGTGGGTGTGTTCTGATTTCCAGGTAGAGAAGCCGCGGATCGTGATATCTGTCGGGCTCCACCTAGTGGTCATTTCTAGCACTGCAACCCAGGTTCAGTTAAGGAAACTCAGTTTAAGTGAAATAAAACCCTTTAAAAATTGCTTCGTCTTTAGATTTTGACCCCACACATCTTTAGATTTCCGCCCCAGCAGCTTCCTCTCCCTCGGCTTCCTCTGCTCTCCCCTGAGTATTCCGCCTCGGGGCTCTTTTCGACGTCCTCGGAAGGCGTCCGCATCCCCTTCGGGGTAAGGCGGGTGTGAAGGGACCAGTATGGGACACAGCACCCAGGGCAGCTCCAGCGGGGCGCTGCCTTGCTCCCACCGTGGGTACAGGACGAGGCTCCCCTAAGTTTAGGGTGAAAGAACTGCGGTTATTATAACCTGGCAGGGAAAGGGAGAAGCACAGGAAGTACAGCAGGTTTGAATCCCAGTTCACAAACCAGGTGCACAAGGAACAGGGCACTGTCACTATGAACCCATGTTATTTTTCCTCCTGCCAGAAAGGCCGGGCGGGGCTCAGGACTCGCCTTCACCTTTCCATGGTGTCTGCCGGGCTGAGGGGCTGTGGGTCGCCCACTTCATCTGGCTCCAAACTGTCTGAGACACTCGTGCCAGCCACAGGCGCCTCTGCTGGCAGGAAGGCTGGTTCCCTGCTCCTGGGCGCTGTGATCCCAGCCCCTGCCGAGGGACAGGAAGCCAGCGCTTCTGTGAGGGGCTGCGGCCTCCCGGAGCACCACTGTGGCACAGAGCACAGGCCCCTCTTCATTCCCCTGTCCCCCTCAGTGGCTGGGCCCCTGCTCCAGCGGGGCCTGATGTGTGCAGGGGCTGGGACAAAAGTCTGATAAAACTCACACTGCAGAGTCTGCTTAATTTAGAAATGCAGCCCCCACACAGCATGTTCTGTCCTGCGCTGGCCCGCAGACTGTCCTGGTGGCCCTCCAGGCCAAGTGCATGGCAGAGTCCTCAGCCTCCTTGACACTCCCTTGGCACAAGACACCCAGGCCGGCTGGCCCGGGCCCTGCCTCATTCCCTGCCAGCCCCAGGCCTCTGCGTGCTGGGAGGGGGCCCCGGGAGCACCTCCACACTCTTCCCACCTCTGGCTCCAGCTGATGATGGGGAACCATGCAAAACCTTAATGGTCATCTACTGGGAGGAGGGCAGCGTGCAATACAGCAAGCACTGGGATCTCCCTCTATCTCGCCTTTGAAATCCAATATTGTTCTCACTGTTTCACTTTGTTCTGATTGTTTTTGCTTTATCCAATATTCTGCTTTGATTGGTTTTATCGTGTTTTGTTTTTGGTTTGATTTTGCTGTACCTGATGGAATGGACAAGTATTGTGAAGATAACAAGATATACTGTGCTGTTTTCCTAGTACCCTGCTTTGAAGTGCTGTACCAACTTTGCTGCTTTGTTTTGATTGGCTTTATTCTGTTTTGTTTGATTTAATCTTTGAAATAAAAAATAAAACCTTAATGATCACTCTTACAGAGTAGCAGAAAATGCTTGTTTTAGTACCATGAGAAGAGAAAGTGGTGAGCAGGTGTCTGTTCTGTTGGTAAGTGTGAAAACTGATGTTTGCAGACAGAAAAGATTTGAGGCAGGTTGGGAAACTGAAGTTCTGATGGTGAGGGGAAACTAGAATATTTTCTTTTTTATTTCTATTTTAACATTTATACGATTCCTTTAAAAGAAAGAAAAATGCGACCAGAATCTTTGGTCTCCTTCACCTAGCTATCAAGTATTTATCATCCATCAGTTTCTTTAAACTAATCACATCAGCATGGCCTGTATGGAGTACAAATTCCACTAAGATCACTTAAAAAATAACAAATTTCATTTATTTAATGACCTGCTATTTTTAAAAGGCAGCAGTTGCTTTGATTTATGCTTCCAGATCTCAAGAATTCCTCATTGCTTTTGTACACCACTTTTGGCAGAAAGAGGATGTCCAGATATGTCCACCCTCTGATACTCAGAACCCGCAGAGAGGCCCGGTTACAGGAAGAGAGGAATTAAGGAGGTAGAAAAATTAAGTTTGCTAAGTGACCCACCTCAAAACAGGGAGGTCATCCCAGGGGAGCCAGGTGACCAGGGGTCCCAGGTGAGCAGTCACAAGCTCGTGGAGCTGGAAAGCAAGGCAGGAGAGGATGAGGGTGACGAGGGAGAGGCCGAGAGGCCGAGAGAGGGCCCTGGACAGCACAGGTGACCTCGGGAGCAAGAAGCCCATTCTCCCCAAAACCTCTAGAGGGGACCGGCCCTGTCGAGACTCATAAACAGAGCCCCATTCTACAGGACTGCAGGTGACGCATCTGTCTGTCTCAACCACCAAATGGGTGATCGGGCAGCCACAGGATGCTACACGGGCACCAGGACCGGGTGAAGTTGGGACTGCCCCGGCATGGCTCTGGTGCTTTCGAGTATCTATCCCCTTCGCCCAAGCTCTCCAGAACTCTGAGGACCGACAATCCCCACAATCCCCAGCCGTGCCAAAGCCTTTTATCGTAGCTCCCGACCACGTTAGCTCCCCGGATTGCTCTCCTCCTCTTCCCCGGACTTAGGGTGATGGAAACTATGCAGGGCCCGGGATTCAGCCCTTGCAGCTTCACTCAAGAGCAGAATGTTTCCTGCTTTGCTTCCAGCGCTGATTTCTTTGTGATGTTTGCAGTCATGACAGTGGGTTAAGCCAAGGTCTGCGCAGTGCAGCACGCAGGCTCTGTACTGTCGCACTGAGTGCTCCTCCTTCCCACCGTGGGTGAGGAGCTCGGATTCCTCACCACCCCATGCAGGAGTGTGTGTGACAGAGGGCCCTGTGCCGGCTTCTGCTGGCTTATGCCACCTAGTGGGATTGCACCCACGATTCTGCCGTAACAAATGTGCATCTCCGTTCAATGAGCTGTTTGCCTGTACAGACTCGTTTATCTACGCTGTGAGGGTGGCTTTTAACACGCCCCGCCCCCGTAATTAGCACTTTTATTACTCTGCATTCAAGACACAAATCGGCTTATATTGTAGGGGTATAGCTTGTTTCCAACTTTCAGCTATCATGAATAATGAGAAATATAAATCATTTCTCTCTCTTTCTCTCTCTCTCTCTCTCTCTCTCTCTCTCAGACAAATACCTTCGAGCAGAGTTGCTGGGTCTGCAATCAGCATGTGTTTGGCTTTAAGAGTCTGCCACACAGCTTCCAAAACAGCTGTGTGATTTTGCACTCTCATCAGCAAGGCAATGGCTTATGAGTATTAGAGGAATTAATACAGATCTATTTCTAAAGCACAAGCTTCCACTGCCAGTGCAGACACCCATCATCCATGCATCGTGTACAGGTCCTGCCTGAACACACATTTTTTTAAGAATGCAGTGTTCTCAGGAACAAAACGTGCAGGCCTGCTCTGACAGGTAGCATCCAGGAAGGGCGTGTGCCTGCGTTCCAGCCGCCACAAGGGGGACCCTGACGACTTCCTTGCTTTTTTAATGTGAACAAAGTTCATGCTACAAAAAACACTCAAAGACCCCGGAACCGTGTCTGAAGAACTGCGATGGGTGAATACAAACTTCTGGACTCTGAGCGCTCCCTCCTTGGGCATGCACACTGCGGCGGTAGGGTTTGTCCAGCTGCTAACCTGGCTTTGGCCTTATTGTTTTGTTGCTTTTTATGTGTTTCACCCCAAAGCTGCAAAAACGAAAAATTTCTTTTACTTTCCCATTCCAGTTGCTGCTCCTATGACCCTGTTCATCCTAAAAATGTGGTTTTGGGGATACCAGGTTACAGGATTCTGCACCAATAAGGAAGGGAACTGCTCTGGAGGAACCGGGCCTGACTGCAGGGCTGCAGACCAAAGCCAGGAATCGCAGGAAGCAGCTGCGGAGCCCAGGGCGGTCCAGAGCCCAGGCCTCCATAGACAGAGGGCAGGCGCTCCTGGCCTGCCGGGCTGGGGCTCAGAGCTCCTGCAAGCTGCACCTTCTGCAGGGCCCAGCCCCCCGCACCCTTCTGCCAAAGCGCTGGGTCGGCCGGCAGGGCACTGCCCAGCCAGGCCTCTGTGCACACGGGGACCCTCGCTGGCCTGGCCTGGCCATCAGGACAGACAGCAGAGTCCGCTCCACACCCAGCCCCCCGGGGCCACTTCTGCCCTTCTTCCTCCTTCCTCAGAGGGGACGCAGGGCGCAGAAGGGCTCCTGGGGCCACTGGTTCAGAGCTGTGGAGGGGACAAGGGGTAAAGGCAAGGGCTGAGCATGAAATGGCCCCGGGCAGACTGGAGCAGCCCCACCCACCCAGTCCTACTGGGGACCTGGGTGGGCACTGTGGGCTCTGAGCTCGTCACAGACCACAGGGCCTTGGTTGGCCCTTCCGATGACCTGACACTGGGGTGCAAACGCGGGACACTTGTGTACATGAAGTACTTGAAAATTTTAAAATTTTAAAAACAAGGATCTTATGTCAGCAATTAACAGGAAATCATAGGAAGCAAATATACTTAGTCTTCATACTTTTTCTTACTGTTTTGTTTCCATTAATGCATGTTTGGAGTAGACAGTGAGTGCATTCCCTGTGGGGGTTGATATGCGTATGTATCACATCCTAACCCTTTTCACTGTCCTTTTTTCTCTTCCTTCTTATATGCTTCCGTTTCTAGATCTACAAAGTCTACTCACCTGTCTCCTATAGTTTCTCTTTTATTTTGTTATTTTAATTATGTATATATTAGGTTTCTCACAAGGGAAACCATGTGCTATTTTTAACCTTCTATGTCTAATTTATTTCACTAGTATCAGGGTCTCAAGGTGCATCCCTTTTTCTAAAAGTGAGCCAAATTCATCCTCTTTATGGCTGAGCATGCCACTGTTTACATAAATCTTATGTTAACATCTATTCATTTGTTGATGGACATATAGGTCACTTGCAAGATCTAGTCTTGGTGAGTTATCCAGCTATAAACGTGTATGCATATATTACTCTAATAGGATGTTTTTAACTTATTTGGGAAGATACACAGAAGATGTATGGCCAAGTCAGATGGAATTTCTACCTTTAGTTTAAGGAATCAGTGTACTGATTTCCATGGCAGTCGGCTTAGTTCATTTTCCTACAAACAGTGTAGAAGTGTCCTTTATCTCCACAACCTCACGGCATGCCTTGGTTTCTGAGTTGTTGATTATGGCCATTCTTTCTGTAGTAGGATGGAATTTCAGTGTGCTTTGATTTGCATTTCTCTAATGGTCAACGACACTGAAAGTTTTCATGTACATATTGGTGATTTGTATTTCTTTTTCTGAGAAACATCTAACTTCTTTCAATTGTCTATTTCTACTGGGTCTTTTATTTTGGGGGTCTAGCTTTTTGAGTTCTTTCTATGTTCTAGATATTAGTCCCCTGTCTGAAGAGTAGCTGGTAAAATCTTGATCCCACTCTCCAGGACATCTCTTCATTCTTTGGTTGTTTCCTTTGCTATGGCAGAAACTTTCTAATTTGATATAATCCCATTTTTGATGATTGATGTTATTTCCTGGACAATTGACTTTTGGTTCAGGAAGTCCATGCCTATGCCAATTTCTTCAAGAGTTTTACATAGTTTATCTTCCAATAGAGTGTTTCTGTTTTAATATCTGTTTTTGATCCATGTTGAGTTTATGTTAGTACAGGTTGAGGGTCTGGGTCCATTTTTCTGCATGTGGATAGCCAGCTTTCCCAGCACCATTTGTTAAAGAGCTATCTTTTCTCCAGCATATGGTTTTGGCTCCTTTGTCAAAGATCAAATGGTTCAAGGCACCTGGGATTTTCTGCATCCTGTATTTTGTTCCACTGATCCACTGTCTACTTTTGTGCCAGAACCGAGGTACTTTTTTCACTTTAGCTGTGTAATATAACTTGAAATCTGGGTTGTGATGACTCCTGCCCTGCTCTTGTTGCCCAGGACTGCTTTGCTATTCTGGGTCTCTTGTGGTTACATATAAATTTTATAGAGTTTTTTTCTATTTCTGTGAAGAATCCTGTTGGCATTTTATTTAGCATTATAATTTTATATAGAGAATTTTTACTAATGTGCCCATTTTGACAATATGGTTCTGCTTAGCAGGGATGTCTTTCCATTTTCTGTTGTCTTCTTATATCTCTTTTTTTTAGAGTACTATAATTTTTCTTAAAAAGGTCTTTCACTTCCTGGGTTATATTAATCCCTAGATATTTAGTTTTTTGAAGCTCTTGTGTAGGGGATTGTTTTTCTAATTTCTTTCTCAGTGGTTTCATTGTTGGCATACAAGTGCACTATTAATTTTGTGTATTGATTGTGGGGCTTAGTATCCGTTATGGTAAAACAAGAACAGGGAGATTGGAAACAGATGCAGGAACAGAGGGACAGTGGGAGCAGATGGATGCAAATCCTAAGCACAAATCAGAGGAAACTCTAGAGATAGAAATGCTGAAGGAGAAGTGAAGAGGAATTTGCAGAGACAGGGGTGGACTGGGCTCCCTGGGGCAGACTCCAAGCTGACCACAGATCAATAGAAAATCACCTGAACTCCAACAGAAAGAGAACAGAGACTGAAAACAACAAAACTGCCAAGAACCATGAGAAAATCAGGCAAGGTGGACCTAACACCCAAAATGGAAATCTCAGAAGAAGAAATAAAGGGACAAGAAAAATGTTTAAACAAAATCACTGAGATTTTTCCTCAAATTAATGTCAAGTTAGTAAACTCCAAGAAGAACACCTGACAGGAAAAGCAAATAGAAGCAACGCAGCCACACTTAGTGCATCACTTTCAAACTATGAAAGTCAAAAGTAAAGAAAGAACCTTGAAATCAGGCAAAAGGGAGACACTGTGATCCATGTTGATTTTATTTTAGCACAGGTTGAAGTATATGGGTTGGGTCCGTTTTTCTGCTTGTGGATAGCCAGTTTTCCCAGCATCATTTTGTTAAAGAGGCATCTTTTCTCCAGCATGTAATTTGGTACCTCTTTGTCAAAATTCAGATGACTGAAATTGATTTGGGATTCTGCATCCTCCATTCTGTTCCACTGGCCAATATATCTGTTTTCATGTCACTGTCATACTGTTTTCACTACCGTAGTTTTATCATATAACTTCAGGTCTGGTGTTGCAATGCTTGCTCCCTGCCTTGCTCTTGTTGCCCAGTATTGCTTTTGTTGTTCTGGGTCTCTTGTGGCTTCATATAAATTTTATAATTACTTTTTATAGCTCTGTGACAAAAGCTGATGGCGTTTTGGTGGTGATTGCTGGAACATTCATATGTCCTGTATCATTTTTGGTAATATGGCCATTTTGACTACAGTAAGTCTCCTGTCCAAGAACAGGGACAACTCTGATTTTCTCATGTTCAATCCCCTTTTTCAGAACAATATAGATTTTATTACAGAGGTCTTTAATTTTCCTCATATTATTTCCTAGACATTTATTTTGAAGCTACTGCGAAAGGTACTGCGTTACTGATATTCACTGGTTTCTCAGTGGATTCCTCCTTAATGGATAGGAATGCTATTGATTTTTGTGTGTTTATTGTTTCTTGTCACTTTGCTAATTTTTTAAAACTTTCCCTTAGAAAGCTTTCTTTCTCTGCTTTTTTATGGGTTACTGATAAAGTTAGCAGTCAATTTCAGTCATCTGAACAGTTAAAATGTACTTTATAATCAAAGAAAAACCTGGACATGGACCTCTCTGAACATATCCAGGAAGACAGAAGCTCTAGAATCATTCCCACCAACACCCACCTCATGCGTATCACCAACTGCCCAAGTGTCACCAAAGGAAAAAGGCGTCTGAAGAAAGGAAGTGCAGAACAAAGTGTGTCAAGACTGGGACACACTCCCACAGGGCAAGACAGACCTGGAGGCCACGCCAGACCACAGTACCCCAGGGCTCCAAGTCCAACCAGCATCTGCCGAGAAGAAAATGGCCCAGGCCCTGCCCCAACGCTGCAGGAAGGCTGCCCCCACCGTCCATCTCTGTGGCCTTGCTAGCAGCCCAGATCTGCCGACTGAGGGTGGGAGCAGCGGCGAGACCCAGCAGGGCCAGTCCCCTGTGTACCTTGGCCCCAATCCACAGTAGCATTTGCCTATGAGCTGGGAACAAACCACTCCTTCCAAGGGTGACCACCTTTCATCCAGACTGGACATAGGACATAGGTGGCCCGAGTGAACCAGGCTGAGGCTCAGGCTCTTAAGCAGGCACTGCAGCTCTGCCCCTCCCACTGCCCCGGACAGGCTGCAGCAGGACAGGTTTCAACCTGACTAGCTTCAAACAGGAAGCAGCACAGAACAAAAGGATGAAGGGTCTTATCTGACGAAAGGCCTTATAAAATGTAATCTGACTTTAACCCATTAAAAATTGAAGTGTTCATATAAAAGGAAAGAAATTACAGTACATTTAGGACTCATTTTGAAACCATGGCTCCCCCATGTGCAGTCTGCTCCCCTGGACCATACAGCTGCTCCAGGCTGGCAGGGAGAGCCTGGGAATGCCTCTCACAGAGGCATGCACCAGCAGGGTGGCGGGGTGGGCAGCTCCTCTCCATTAATGCAGAGGCCAAGTGTCTGCAGCCTTGCCTGGGCCTGGGAATGATGGAGTTTCATGGAGTTTTATTTGGATACGTTGTGTAAAAGATCACATTATCAGCAAATAAGGATATTTTGATTTATTCTTTTCATGTTCAAATCCCTTTTATTTCTTTCTCTTGCCTAATAATTATGGCTGAATTTTCAAGTCTATATGATTAGGAGTGGCGAGAGTAGGCACCCTTGTCTTGTTCCTGAGTTTGGTGAGAATGTTTCCCATTTCCCTCCATTTAGTATGATGTTGGACATGGGTTTGTCATAAGTACTTTTATCATTTTAAAGTTAAGGGCCTCCTTATCGGGGTCAGTGAGGGCTCTCTAAGTTTCCAGGAGGGAAGAATGATAGAGGATGAAGACAATAGAGACAGAAAGCTGGGGTCAGGTGGAGCCCTTCTTCAGATGGGAGGAAGAGACTGCTCTGCCACCAAATGCATGTATTTATGCCCTTGCCCCACCAGGCCCCTTTGCTTAACCAGCTCGCTTCTTGTGCCTCATGTTCTCTCATATTCTCAGGGCTGGACACCTGCTCCCCTCCAGCACCCCATGTGCTCAGGGCGTCTCTCCAGCACTCAGTGCCCTCAGGGCACTCCTGTTCAGACACTTGGGCTTCCAGTGCCACACGTGTGAATGAATGATCACCAGCTCAGGGGTCCCAGTATCTCCCTGTTCTCTGTGTTTGTAGTTGATCCAGTTGAATTGGAGGAGCCGTGTTTGAAGGGCTCTGCAGACAGCTCTCTTTCTTATGGTGATACTTTTCTGCTAAAGCGAGACCTATACCACGCAAGATCAGTTTCTTCGTATCTCTCAAGGTCAGTGACGTCTCCTCAGGAATTATTCTGGACCCATGCGCAGCACCTCTTAGTGTTTCTGTCTGCGTCAGCTGTCTGGATGAGTCATGGCCATTGCTTCACCAAGTAGCTCTCTGTGGAAGCCTGGGAGATTTTTCTCTGCTAGTGACTCTCCTTAGCCACACTACACATGGTAGATCACCTTCCTCTGTGGTCCCATGATCTCCCTGATCAGAAGACTGGGGACTCACTGAGTTACAGGGTATCACGGCAGAGGTTCTCTTACATCCTGGGTCTTCATCAATCTCAGAGGGCTGTAGCCAAATTGTCCTCTTAGCACATCTATCTTTGTAATCTTTTGGTCTCTAATTTTACTTGTTGAGCATCCATAAGAGAAGATTAATGACATTACATTGTAGTGAAGGCAGTAAACTTAATATTACTATCTTATCTGAATATCAAGCACCTTAGAACATAATTTAAACCCTTATTCTCTAACAACCATGGGTATTCTGATATTTAAATCCTTAAAGAATATTAATAGACAGCAGTTGCATATTTTACACAAAAAATTAGAAGTCAGAAAACCATACATGAAACTGCAGCATCACAATCATGCTGACATTTTGTAACATACTTAAATTTTCATTTTGACATAGCACCCCCTTTAAAAATCATCCTTATCTCATAAGAAACTTTTACTTAATTGACCTTTAAGGAAATTATGGTACATAATTTCTTTGGCAGAGACTGATGTCTAAATTTGTAAGAAAATATCACCACACACAGTCCTTATTCCACACTGCCGGAGACCTGCACATCTGCAGGCAGCGATCCATTCAATATGCTACAATAATAATAAAGATCAATTATAGCCACACGAAAACCTTTGTACAAGAACATCTTTAAGTAACAAAAATCATTTTCTGGACAATTTGCTCCTCTTGGTGAACAATATAAATGTATCACAGTATGTTTAGTAACATTTATTGAGGTGTCTCCCAGAAGGCTGTGGAACTCACTGGGCCTCTTGTTAATGAGCAAAGGCTGAGCTTTTCCCAGGCAGCTGCTCCTTTACTCACCAAAGAGAACCTTAACCAATAATCCTCCAAGCCCATGTCTAACACCCTCTGAGAAAACCCATTCTGATATTATTTTGACCAGCTGGTAATGCATACTTTTAAATCTACAACCCAAGAGTTTCAAAAATGTAAAAGAAAAAAAAAGTTGAGCTCAAATTAAAATCCAGCTGTTTACATATGTGACAGATTGACAGACATACAAGCAGACGGACACTTAAGACATCCTAAAGAGTCAGAATGCATTCAAATATATTTTAAACCAAATTAAATTATAATATCACTTTTATAATTTTAGGAATTTATAACCATGAATAGACTATTCACATTTTTTGTTGTAAGTCACTTAGTAAGTATCTCAAGAAAGCTTTTATCGATAATCTGTCATGTGCTTTCTTCCACATTTCTTGCAGTTCACATATCTCTGTACCTCATTCAGACCTTGATTCCTATTTTTGGTCACCTGAGTATCTCCTGAGTATCCCGTGTCAATTCCTTTAATTAGCCCCGGGTCAGGCCCAGCCCCACCCTTATCGATCAGTCGCCTGCTCTCTGAGGCATCACTATTACCAGCTTTTAGACGGTAGGATCAACTTCTCTGGAAATGGATTCATGATACAACCGGACGGCACGTCTGGCACCCAGCTAGGCCATTCAGCATTTTCTGGAAAAACACAATTACACCCCCTACCCCAGTGAATAGCTGGCTCAGTCCTTTCCATCGTCCAGTACGAAGATCTTTCTTTCAGTAGGGGAAGCAAAGGATGCGAGGGAAGCAAATGGAGTTAATTTGTCTGGAGGATGATGGCCATAACATCAGGGAAGTTTGCCAGCGCCGTCTGCCAAGAGGATGGGAATTCCCATAAGCACTGTGGCCGAACTCTATATATCAGAGCATGCAAAACCCTCGGATCCTGTTTCCTTAGTTGGAAATTTCCTGATTTTTATTAGAGGAAGAATGATTAATTGAGTGGTACAAGAGTTTGGTGTGACCTGGACAGTGTTTTGAATAGATTGAAGCATAACCTGGGTCTCCCCTATGTAGTCGGTATCAATGACACCAGGCAACACCTGGAGACCTTTTACCATGAGACTGCTTCAGCCTAGCAAGAGGTTAGGAATTAGGAATAACTTGGAGTCCCATTTCCGGAGTTAGTACGAATCTGGAGTGGGACTAAGGTCCCAGCCTCCAAGAGGTTGGGAATTAGGAATAACTTGGAGTCCCATTTCAGGAGATAGTACGAATCTGTAGCGGGACTAATGTCCCAGCCTCCACTTTCTTTTGTCACTCACCAGGTCACAGACGCACTTGGCACTGGCCAGTAAGTTTGGGGAGGAATTAGAGAAAGTACCAGCACTGTTTGGCAAGACCAGAGTGAGCCCTGCTGGAAGTTTCCCAAATCGGCTGACCGCCTGTTTTAATTTAGATCTGCACTCATTTGCCAGTATACGAGTGGTCCTGAGCTCATATAATTAAATTCCAAATTTATCAGTTTGGCTTCTTGGATTCCTATATTGTTGTCCACAAACCCACCTCACTGATAAGAAAGAAACAAGGTAGAGGGGTGCAGAAAGATGGAGAACCCAGGGGCCCTTTGTTCCTGGCTATTTTTACAGGGCGTGTGGGCTTAGCTATCTCTAACATGACATCCACCCGACTTGGCACAGGCCCAAGAAGCAACTTACTTATCTCTCCAAGAGTAACTTTTGTGTTTTCCTTCTAGCTCCAAAAAAAAAAAAAACCTCCCACGCTCCCTTTTTGCGCGTGCACTGAGCCATCTCCAAGCCCAGGACTCCACAACCACCCAAGCGCTCCACCCCCAGCCCAACTCCACAAAGGCCGTGCCCCAGCTGCCCCATCTTTGAGGGTTTCTGCAGTCTCCAGCAGTCCTCCGGTGCCACAAAAAGGCTTTTTTTTTAAAAAAAAATTTCCCTCTCATTGTCTCTCATATGTGCCCAAAAAACCTAACAGTGGGGACCTTCCCCCTACCCAGAACTTGCCCTAATTCGATTGGCTTTCAGGTATCTCTGCCTATGTCATCACTTCCAGTGCTCTACCAGCAGCTTCTTTCTGTCTTGTTTATTTACTTGTTCTTGTTCTTCTTATTTACTTGTTTATTTACTTGTTTCAGGGATTTGTCTTTGGGATGAGTTTGCAAGGGGGTACCTTATTCAAGATTAGGCTAGAGTTAGTAAGGGAGTATGTGAGTGTCTTTTGTAGTTTATAATTATATGGTGGATACAGTGACCCTGGAGTGAATACACATGAATATATATACATCTCCGTGTGTTAGTCCATAGCTGTGTGTACCTACTTGGTTTGTGTGTGTGTGTGTGTGTGTGTGTACCTACTTGTATAAGACCTTTCTTGACAGTTAGTCAGCAACTGTTACCATCAAGGTTTATACCAGGGAATAAATTTAACACAGGACACATAATTTATAGGATTGTTTTATAATATTAACCCAAAGAGTCAAATGCAAGAGTGCAAGAGATCTGGCCATACACTAGAGACCCAAAGAATCCAGCTGAGGGCCTTGATCCCATGACAATGTCCTTCATGAGTGCAGCTGGAAGCCTACAGCCCATGACAATGTCTCCTGCAAATCTGTATCAAGGATCTGCCTTGGGAAGGCCCAAAGGCCAGCGGTAGAAGCCAGAGATTCTGCACCAGCGAGAAGGATCTATGCTAGCAGGCTGAGGGGTCTGCACTGGAGCCAGGAAGTGATGCTTAAATTAAGGACCAGAGCTCCCCCAAAGAGAACCACAGCCATTGTTAGCAATAGCAAGGACCTGAGCTCTTCTGACAATGAGAACAGCCAAGTTCAGATCAGCAAGAAAGCATGACAAGCTTCCGAGAAGGATCAATATCACACCATCTTCCCTTCCAGTTGTCTTTGTACGTTGTTGTCAACACTCTTCAGGTGGACCCAGCACCACACGAATTCAGTCCAGCTGGTGTTTACAAGCTATTAGTTAATCCACCACGACACCCACCTGTGCTTTCCCTGTATTCCACCTGAGGTGGGGTGGTTAATAGTTTGTGCACTTGCTCTCTCTCTACCCTGCCTGTTGGCACTTTCTCTTTCTAGTCTCTTGGTGCGAATTCCAAGAATTCCAAGACCACCTGGTGCCTTTCTTTACCTGGTTTTTCTTTCTCTACCCGATTCCTTAAAAACTTTAACTCCGTCTGGTCAGGATTAGCCAAAAGACCCAGTGAGGCCCTTATTCTATTCTTTTTGCTGTTTATAGATCCCTCCCCACATAGTTTAATTTTTTCTTAATTTCTTCTGTGACTCAATGGTTATTGAAAAGTGTACTATTTAATCTCTATATGTTTGCATAATTTATGTCATGTTTTTCCATCTATTTCTAGCTTCATTGCACTATGATCTGATAATATACATCAGGTTATAAAATCTTTTATATTTATTTAAGGCCACTTTATGGCCTAATATACAATCTGTTTTGGAGAAAGTTCCATGTGCTGCTGAGACAAATGTGTATTTTGTTATTTTGGGTGAAAGACTCTGTAGGTATCTATTAAAGTCCATTTGTTTAACAGGGTGGTTCAATTCAGATATTTGCTGCATTGTTTTGTTTAGTTGATCTGTCTATTTGTGATAGTGGGATGTGGAAGGAAGTCCCCCACTGCAACTACATTGATCTTTATCAGGTCTTTATGTGCAGTTGTGTTTTTATGATGTTGTATGTACCAGCATTTGGTATATAAATTTTTATAACTGAATTGTTCCTGTTGAATTATTCCCTTTATCAGTATATAGTGACCTTCTTTGTCTCCTCTGTTCAGTTTTGATTTGATTTCAACATTATCTGAAAATTAGATAGCTACTCTTCCTTGCTTTTGGGTTCCTGTTACATGGAGTGTAATTTTCCACCCTTTGTCAATCTATGAGTTTCTTTATGGGTTAGTTGTGTCTCTGAGAAGCAACATGCAGTTGGGTTTTGTTTTATGATCTAGTCTACCAGTCTGTGTCTTTTCATTGAGGAGTTAACTCCATTTTCATTGAGAGTTATTACTGAAAGGTGTTTGTGGCGGGCTGCCAAGTCACCCTCCCCCAGACCCAAGTGGGATTATATTTACTTACAATCAGTGCAGGATGTACACAGGTGACTTCCCTAACCTGGCTTTCAGTTTAATTAGAGTCTGCCCAAGTCTGTATACATATTCATGAAAGCAGGTGGGTGATAATGAAGTACTATTATTATCCATGGTTAGAGCTGAGCTCAGACAGACCAGTTGTGATACTATAGGGCTAAGATGTGAGATAAAGTCTCTGCTGAAGCCTGCATGACTCCAGAGGAAAATTCCTTTGCTACAAAACAGGGTTCTCATTAACTGTAACCCAAGTCTGGCTGTTCCTGCCCCTTCAGCAAGAACCTTTGCTCCCTTTGTTGGAAGCCTTGCTGGCCTTAGCACTTGTCCAGCACATCCAGTTGTGATCCCCTCACCACTGTGCTTGGTGAATAAACACTAAGCTTCTAAGGCAACCATAAGCTCATGGCCTTTGTTTCCCCAAGGACAACTTGTGACCTCCAATCCTTGCCTGAACCCCTATTTCTTCTCTTGTTCTTTCTTCCCACTGTGCACAGGAACTCCAAGCAGGAAGACTGAAACTCACTGCAGGGGTCTCCAGTACGTAATTGACTGACTCCTATCACTGCATTATTTTTATTGCTGATTCCCTTATTTTCCCTTTTCACTTAAGTCTTCACTCTGCTTGATGTTCATTCTTTTGGGCTCATTGTCTCTGTCTAGGATTTCTTTGAGTACTTTTTGTAGTGCTGGCCTCAATTTTTTTAAGTGTTTTTTGTCATGAAAAGTCCTTATCTCTCCATCTGTTTGGAAGATAGTTTTGCAGGATATATTCATCTGGGTTGAAAGTAATTTTATTTTAGGGCTCGAAAATTTTTACTACAAAATCTTGGATTTTAAGGTTTCTGTTGAGCAATACCCTATAATTATAATAGGTTTGCACTTATGAGTTGTTTGTTAATTTTCTCTATTAACATTTACAATTCTGTCCTTGTGTTGGACTTCTGGAATTTTTACCAATGATATGTAATGGAGAAGTTATTTTCTAATCATGACTATTTGGGTTCTATATGCCTTATTTATTTAGAAGTTAAATCGTGTCCCTAAATTTAAACAAATTGCTATCATGATTTCTGTAAATAAATTTTTATACCTTTTGTACAATCTTCTGGTTTTTCTTTAACTCCTATAATTCTTAGATAAGTTTTTTTTGATTCATATATCAACTGTTGGATCCAATTTCTGTAGTCTCATGTTGTTTATAAGGTATCTATAAATAAATGGTTTCCTGCATCAACTTTATCATTTATTTCTGAAATTCTCTCCCTATACTGGTCATTTCTGCTGCCATTTCTTTCAGTAGAGTTTTTAATATTCTGGTTTTTTGTTTGATAACTTTTCATGATCTCTAATTCTTTACTTAAATGATCATTCATGTCTTGTTTAGATCACTCAGCTTTTTATTAACTTCTTCTTTGAGCTTCCTGATCATTTTATAAATTAAGTTTCTTACCTGCTCAGGTTTATCATCTTTGAGGTCACTGAATAGCTTATTAATCTCTTTGTTGTTATTGTTGCTGTTTCTTCTTTAATCTCTTCATGCATTTTAGTCATTTGGTTTCTTTGTGTTTGTTTGGTTGGATTTTTTTTCTTATTCCACATCTGTATACACTGGGTCAACTTTGAGGGGCATTAAAAATATTTTGGACAAACAACAATGGAAAGAAACCAGAAGGCAAGGCAAGGCATTAAACATAGGGAAAAACCAGAGAACTGACAACTAGAAAATAATATAACAAAGATTAGCCAATACATACCAGTTATAACCATCAATGTAAATGGCCTCAGTTCACCAATCAAAAGAAACAGATTGGCAGAATGGGTCAAGAAACAAAATGCATACCTGGGCATAGTGGCTCATGTCTGTAATCCCAGCACTCAGGAGGCTGAGGCAGGAGGATTGTTGTCAGTTTGAGACCAGTCTGGTCTACATAGTGAGCTTAAGACCATCCTGAACTGCAGTAAGACCCTGTCTCAAAAAGACAAGGAAAAAATGAAAGCAATAATTCATATATTTCTCTCCTTTCTGTATTATAGGATAAGAAAAAGAAAGAAAAGAAACAAGATCCAACAATACACTGTATACAAGAAACACAGTTAACTCAAAAAGAAACTCACAGACTGAAAGTCAAAAATGGAAAACAATACTCTATGCAACAGGAACCCAGAGAAAAGCAAAGGTAGCTATTCTGTTTGCAGACAATGTGAACTTCAAACAAAAAATGACCAAAAGAGATAAAGAATATCACTACATACTTGTTAGGGGAAAAATTTAAGGGAAGAGATAATAATCAAAATATATATGCATCAAATATGGGAGCATCCAACTATATCAGACAAGTATTAATAGACATGAAAAATCAAATAAACAATGACACAATTGTAATGGAGGACCTTAGTATTCATTGCCACAAAGAGACAAAAAGTCATCAAAGAAACAAGAGAACTTAATAGATGTTTATGGAATGTTTCATCCAATAACATCTGAATACACATTCATCTCAGCTACATACAGGATGTTCTCTAAATTAGACCACACACTAGCCCATAGAACATGCTTAAGTGCAGAGACATGCAAATCATCTCATACATATTACCTGACCAAAGTGCACTGAAATTGAAAATTAATGGCAAAATAAACTGCAAAAATTCCATACACACATGGAAATTAAATAACACCATCCTGAACAACCAATGGGTCACAGACAAAAATCAAAGAAGAAATTATACAATATCTACAGTCAAGTAAAAATTCAGATACAACATACCAAAACCTGTGGCATGCAATGAAAGCAGTCCTAAGAGGGAAATTTGTAACAGTGAATTTTCACATCAGGAAAACAGAACTAACACAAATAAATAAACTACTGCTGTACCTGAAACTTCTAGAAAAAGAAGAGCAAGACAATACCAGTGCTCGTGAAATGCTCATGGAAGGAAATTATAAACATCAGAGCAAACATGAATGTAACTGAGACTAAGAAAACAATACAAACAAATGAATTGAAGAGTTGGTTCTTTGGAAGAATAAACAAAATTGATAAACCCCTAGCCAACCTTATAAAGAACAGGAAAGAAAAAACTCAAATTCATGCAATTATTAATGAAAAGGGTGAAATCACTGCTGATCCTGTGGAAATTCAGAATATTATTAATACTTGCTTCAAAAATCTTTACTCTCCTAGGCTAGAAAACAAAGAGGAAATGGAAAGATTCCTAGAAATATATAAATTACAAAAAACTCAAGAAGTTATACAAATACTGAATAACCCAATATCAGTTATTGAAATTGAAAATTAAAAACTTACCAACAAAGAAAAGCCATAGTCATAATGGATTCATTGATGAATTCTACAAGAAATTTAGAGAATGTTTAATATTGATACTCCTCAAACTCTTTAATGAAACTGAGAAGGAAGGAATTCTCCCTAACTCACTCTTAGAGTTAAGAATTACCCTAATACCCAGAAAAAGACATAACCAAAAAAGGAACTACCGTCCAATATCCCTAATGGACATGGATGCAAAATCTGCAATAAAATACTAGCAAACAGAATACAGCAAATCATCAAGAAGATTATACATCATGACCAAGAGGGATTCATCCCAGGAATGCAAGGATAGTTCAACATATGCAAATCAATAAATGTAAGGCAACACATCAACGGAACCAAAGACAAAAATCACATGATCATCTCAATAGATACAGAAAAAGCTTTTGATAAAGTCCAATACTTATTTATAATAAAAACCCTACAGAAAATTGGTTGGTCAAAATTTCAAGTCAGGGATTGTGATGCCTCCTGCCTTGCCTTTGTTGCCCAGAATTGCCTTTGCTATTTTAGGTCTCTTCCACTTCCAAATGAATTTTAGAAATTTTTTCTTTAGATCTGTAGTAGATTCATTGGGATTACATTAAACCTCTAAAACAATTTTGGGAATATGGTTATTTTCACTATGTTGGTTCTTCCTATGCAAGAGCAAAGGATATCATTCCATTTCCTTATAACCTCTTCAATCTCCTTTTAAAGAGTATTATAATTGTCAATATAGGGAACTTTTACATCCTCTGTTAGATTGAATCCAAAATATTTCTTTCTTTCTTTCTTTCTTTCTTTCTTTCTTTCTTTCTTTCTTTCTTTTTTTGGATGCTATTGTGAAGGGTGTCCTTTCTATAACTGAGTTTCTACAAGTGAGTTTCTTGTTTATGTACAGGAACTACTGCTTTTTCAGTGTTGAATTTGTATCAAGCAGTCCAGTAAAGGCCCAGTAGAACTCACAGTACTTCCAAGGGACTGTGCTAGACTATAATCCTGGGGTTGAGCCTAACCTATGTTGAGTAAACAACGTGAGCTTGGGACCCCTCACTTGAGGTTGGCTTGCATAGAGGGGAAACCCACGAGAATAGATCTAAGGCTACAGTCAAAGCAAGGGACCCTGCCAGCCTGGCGACCATACCCATTCTCCTTCAAGGACACGACACCTGGCCTGCCACCACCCCTGACCTGCATCTACTCCAAGGCACCAGGCATCCACCAGGCCACACTGCCCAGCCCACCCAAGCACTAGAGAAATGCTGAGATCTGCTACCTCCCAGGCTAGGCTATCTTGCATCCAGGGGACTGTACAGGACCCAGGACCAAGCCAGACCCCACTTCCAGCCTGCAACTGCCAGGGCTAGCCACTGTGCAGCCAGGTTACCCAGGAGGGCCTGCAAACCAGGTCATCCTCTGTCCAGGGCACTGTATGTGAGACCTGCCAATTCTTGACTGAATCCACCTTCCTCCTGCGGGAGCACATCTGAGCCTGAGAAGGCCCAGGTGAGCCCCCCTGCATGGTGAGGACAGTGAAGCACAGAGCCTGGCTCTCCTGTATGCAGAGGAGGATGCCAGGCCCGAGACTGTGCCCACTCTCTGCCCAGGGGACAGTGCCAAGACCCCAACTGGCCTGCAGAACCCACACAACATCGAGATCTTACCAACCCAAAGTCTTGCCACTAAGCAGCGGACCATGCCAGATCTGACTTCTCACCTGCCCTTCATCCAGGGGCATCGCCAGTTACCTATCAGGCCACATTGCTGAGCCCCACTCCACCCCACCCCAACACCAGGAAGAGGTCAAGGCCCCTGACCTCTGGAGGGCTGAGGCCTCCTCACGTCCAAGGGACCCTGTGAAGCTCAGGACCCAAACAATCCTGTGTCCTGAGGACTATGCTGGTATAGATGCTATCCTGTGAGCCTCCCACAGGGCACCATGCTAAGCCTCCCACAATGTGGCTGAGCTCACCTTCCATGCAAGGAATTGTGCAGGGCCTGGGACTCAGCTCATCCTTCCATCTGGGGGACCTGCAAATGAGCCCATGAGTTCACCCTACATACAAGGGACTGTGCAGACTGGGCCAGTTGGTGTTCGGTCCTGGGAATCACATAGGGCCTGGGATTGTGCCCTTACTCCATCCGGAGAATGCGCCAGATTGGTGAGCACCTCCCAGGTGAGCCTACCCAACATCCAGGGGGAGGGCACCAGTCTTTCACTGAAAGTGTGGGCTCACCCCATGTCCAGGGTACCACGCAGAGTCTGGAACCCAGCCAGCTGCCATCCCACCAGCTCTTCACCTGGGGGACATTGCCCAGACCACACACACTTCTGCCAGCACCGCTGTGTTCCGAAGGACAGTGCAGGGGATGACGTTGCACCAGCTCCACAGCCCAGTGCCCTGCAGCCTATGCCCGCTGTAGACCCAAGGGACTGCCTTGGCCCTTGAACTACTTGTCTACTTGTACAGACCCTGTGGGCCTACAGCCTCATCTACAGTCCTGGGGACCACAGCAGGCCTGTGAGCATACCTGCCCTGCCCCTCTTCTGGGGAGAAGCCGCAGGCTTCCAAGTGCCCTAGTGAGGCTGTCTGACATCCAGGGAAGAGCACAAACCCAAGAGCAACCCATGGCCCAGTACAGCACCAGGCACGCCTTGAGAGAACCTCAGCAGGCCCATGTTCCCTCCATTCTCCCTCCCAGGATCCCCTCCTGAATTGGATAAGCCCCGCCCAGCCCACTCTCTGTCAAAGGCACCATACTGGCCTGTGAACACGGGGGACAGGCCCACTCTGCATCCAGGCAACCCTGCTGGCCTTTGACAGGATGGGCAAGCCCTGCCCCCATCCAAGGGACATTATGGGCACAGCCTGGGAAGGGGCCAGGTCACCCACCACCTGGGGGACCATGCTGGATGGGATATGCCCCCACTGCTCAGGGTGAGCACACTTTCCTTCCTGGGGAACGGGGAGCACAGAACCCTGTAATGGCAACGGGGAGCTTGCCCCATATCCAAGGTAAATGCTCGGGCCCTGGACCTGGCTCATGCTCCAGCCAGGTCAGAACATCTACCCCGCCTCTGCTCCTGGCCTGCGTCTGCTCCAAAGTGGCAGGCATCCATGAGGCCACAATGCTGAGCCTGCACCCCCACCCACGAGCACCAGGAAATGGCCTAGGCCAGTGACCTCTTGAGGGTTGAGGCCTCCTTATGTCCCGGGGATATCGTGTGGCCCAGTACCCAGCCAGTCTTGAGTCCTGTGGACTGCACAGGTCTGCCACCCTACTAGTGAGGCCTCAGGATGTCCAGGGGATGGCACTGAGCCTCTAAACATGGCTGAGCTCACCCTCCATCCAGGGAACTGCACAGGGCCAGGGACCCAGCTCACCCTTGCATCCAGGGGACTTCGCTGGATTGGCAAACAAGCCCACGAGTTCACCCTACATCCAAGGGACTGTGCCAGCCCATAACCAGTTGGGTCCTGAAGACGACGTGGGGCCTAGGATCATGCGCTCTCTCCATCTGGGGGAACGTGCTGGATTGGTGAGCTCCCCTCTGGGACAGCCCACACCATATCCATTGGGAAAGCACCAATCTTTCACTACCAGGGTGGGCTTGCCCCATGTCCAGGGTGCCCCATGGGGCCTGGAACACAGCTAGCCCTGTGTCTAGCAGATCTCACCCGCTCTCTATCTGTGGGACCCTGCTGGGACTGTGCATGCTTCTGTCACCATCCTGGCTTTGAGAAGGAGAGCGTGGACTGACCCTACACTGGCCCCACATCCCAGTGACCAAACCTGGCCTGTGCCTATTGCTCCTGATCATTCTGGACCTGAGTGACCACCACAGCCCTCAAACCTCCCTGGTGAGCCCGTCCTGCACCAAGGGGACCCTGTCCCCTGCAGCCTCGCCTACTGTCTTGGGGACCATGCCACTCCCACCAGAATGCCTGCCCCTACCCCACTGCTCTGGGAGAAGTGTCAGGCTCCCCAGCACCCTAGTAAGCCCACCCAAAATCTAGAGGAAAGCACCAACCTGGAAGTACCCAGTTCAAGCTGCCTGGCATACAAGGAACAGTGGGTTGCCTGGGACTGTGCCAACTTCATCTCCAAAGAACCATGCCAGGCCCATGTCCCCACCTACTCTCTGTCCCAGGGACCACAACAGGACTCTGTCCTTGGTGAGCTCATGCTTAGTATAGGGAACCACACAATGGCCTATGAACATGTGGGCAGGCCTGCTCTGCATACAGGGAAACTGTTGGCCTCTGAGTAGATTGGTGAGCCCACCCTGTATCCAGGGACCTTGCAGGAATGGCCTGGGATGGTGTCTTGGTTACTTTTTTCTCATTGCTGGGACAAAATACCACACACCCAAAATGAAGGAAGGAAAGGTTTATTTAGCTTACTGTGGAGGTTTCAGACCATAATCAGCTGGCTCCAAGGCAGGGTTACATAGCATCCAGGGCAACACTTCAAGGCAGCAGCCAGAGCAAAGGAGAAAACAAACCTCTTCTCCTGGCTAATTATTGTACACAGGCCACCACCCCCTCCTCCAATGGCATGTAGCACTCACAAGATCTCCTTGCCCTCCTTTGCACAGGATGAGGATATTTACAAAGTTAGAATCCTGGCTCCCTACTGAGTCTTTCAGTTAAACTTCTAAACTGATCAAGTTGACACAATGTATCAATCATTGTGATCCACTTGTCAACTTGAGAACAAAACATGTTTCTTTAAATCAGCCTTCAGATACAAAGGCATGCTTATTGGTAATGTTTTATAACTGAGCAAACCTTAAGAACCAAGACTATCAACATTATATTACAGTAGAAAAGTAACATTTTGTCCTTTGACTACCACTCACACACATCCCTTATGCAAAAGGCAGTTAGTCCATCTGCAAAAGTTGCCAAGGCTGCACAAGTTTCCCCACTGAAGTTGAAGTCCCCAGTCTCCTCCTAGATGGAAGCAAACTTCAGCTGCAAGGCGCTGTACAAAGGAAACAGAGTTAAACACCTGCAACATGCAATGGCACAGGATTGACATCACCGTTCCAGAAGGTACAAACAGGAGGATACAAGGGTTTGGGACAAGAGCAAGTCCAAAATCCAGCAGGGCCAAAATTAAGTCCTGTAGCTTCATGTGCACAGTTTGAGGCTCTCTGTGGGAAACTGTGGGCTCCAAAGGCCTTGTGTGACTCCACCCTTGTGGCACTTCTGATGGTGACCAATCCCATGGCTTCTCTCTTAGGCCCCCTCTGCTCAATCTTTGCAGCTTTCCTTAGATGATTCACACTCCTGGCTTTTAAACTTCTGGGTTGTCTGCTGTACCTTTGCTTTCATACTCACAGCTTTACACACTGACCTCTCAGGGGCACTGCCTGACCTCCCCAGGCATTCTGAAATCAGGGTGGAAGTCTTTTTTATCTCAGAACCCTTTCATTCTGTATGTACCTAAAACCAGCAGCATGTGGAAGATGTCAAGGTCTGCTGCCAGTTGGAGCAGCAGCCAGACTCTCTTCTCTCTTGGCTGTAGGGGTCGAGAGCCTGGATCATGTTGTAAGCTCAGAAATTCAAAATGTGCCTTTACAACCTGTTCTCTTCCTGTAAGGACTTAGGCAATTGCCCCTGTCTGTAAGATTTGTGTTATCATTGTTTAACTTACAATCTTGCAACACACTCACTGTGTAACCCCTTCCCTGCCTCCCTGGTTCCTGTAACTGCTTGTTCCACCTCCCTGGTTCCTATGTGTTTCAGGAAAAGCAAACAAAAATTGCCTTTTGTGGAGACAAAGTGATCTTCAAGCTTTAACCCCTCCCCTTGAGGTCTACAGCTTTTAAAATCCTTGCAACTTCCTGCCCAGTGCACACTTTCCTGATCTGCTCCTGGGACAGTGGCACCTCTGAGCTCAGCTAATAAAGCATTTTCTTTTTCATTTTTGGAGTCTTTTGATCTTGTCCACCACATTTGGGGACCTGTCTGGGCTCCCACCTTTTTCATGGTTCACCCCTTGAACTCCTATTCCTGTATTCCTCTGATGAATCAGACACTTCCAAGGAACAAGACACCAGGATCTTTTTGAATGCAGCTTCCTTCTACCGGCAGGTACTTATTCCTTTTGTTTCTCTATTCTCTCCTTTTCTGTGTCCTAGGTCAAGCTTTCAGGCAAGACATCGCCAAAATGAAGGTGGCTTACTGCCATTTGAGGGAGGAATTGACCTCCACTGGGTGCACTGTACTTGGGAAGTCAAGTTTTCTGGCTTGCTCCCATTCGGGCGAGACATCACCAAACCCTTGTCTTAGCTCCCATATACTTTCATCCTCTTGTCCTATTCCTGATTCCTCTGTTACTGAAAATTCTTGCAATCCAAGCCAGACCTGATATGTAAACCACCTCTTAAATAGTTTTATATATATATTTATATCAGCTGACCAACTCAAGTTAACTCAAATCAGATGGTTTTTTGGTGGAGCAATTGGTTATTTTGAAACCCCTGAGGCAGGTCTGCAATTGACAAACAGGAGCATGGTCACTTAGTAATTTTAACCAGCTCCTGGTTGCAGATTGAGGATCTGCTCCAGTCTCCATAGCCTGTTTGGCTGATTCTTTGTCTTTGTGGTGGGCTTCCACCATTCTCGTCTTTGTTCATCTGTACCCCTGCCTCATGTACCTGCTATTATGGGTCAATCTGCTTCTTCACCCTTACAACTTGTTCTTAATCATTTTAAGGACTTTAGGGATCAAGCTGCTGGATATGGAGATCCAGTTTACCCTAAGAAGCTAAGACACTTCTGTGAGCTTGAGTGGCCTTCTTTTGGTGTCAGATGGCCTTCAAAAGGACTTTTAACTTACAAATCTTTGAACGGGTCTGTCATGTCATCCTCAGACCCCCTCATAAGCCAACCACACACCCAGATCAGGTGGTCTATACTGAAGTTTGGTTCGACTTGACCCAAGACCCATCCTCATGGATACAAAAACTTTTATGAGAAGGACACTGGGGGCACAACCTCCCCTCATAACAATGATGAAAACTAAGGTGTTGCCTACTACTGCTGTCTTACCTCCTCCCAATGATTCCCCTCTTCTTTCCCACACCCTCCTTAGTACCCTGATCCTCTAAGATCATCAGTGTCTTACCCCTCCTCCACCAATTCTAAGGGCCCCTGTTCCTCCTAGCCCTCCCCATACCCATAGCAGTTGCCTCCCACCTCCCTCTTCCATGCCTAGCCCTGGCTCCACCAAGTCACCACCCTCTATCCTCCCTCTTCAAGAAGCCCCTCCCTCAGACTCCTCTCAGGGCACCTTTTTTACATATGTCCCCTTTTCTGCTAGTGATTTGTATAACTGGAAACTGTAGAACCCCCCTTTTCCCCAAGACCCACAGGCACTAATATCTCTTCTTGAGACTATCTGTTTCACCCATCAGCCAACCTGGGATGACTGCCAACAGCTTTTGCAGGCTCTCTTCACATCTGAGGAACACAAGAGAATTTGTACTCAATTGGTATCACAGACCCTACTCATGGTTCTTTGAGCTGCTGCCTGAAAGCCAACCAATCTGTCTAAGGTAACTGAGGTGAGGCAACTGGCTTCTGAGTCCCTGTTGGCTTTTCATGAGCACCTCCTAGAGGCCTATCATGTATATAGATCTGGAGGTACCAGAGAACAGATGAGCTATTAATATAGTCTTCATCTCCCACTCAGCCCCTAATATCAAATGTAAATTACAGAAATTAGAAGGCATTGAGGGAATGATGTTAGTACAGTTAATGGAAATAGCCGAAAAGGTTTTTGACAACAGAGAAGACCCACAAAATAAAAAATTGACTAAGATTTTGGCTGTATTGGCAGAAGGGCATACTCAGGCCAAAAAGGAAAAAGGCCGACAACAAAGGGCCCTACTGGATAAGAACCAATGTGCATACTGTGAGGAGATGGGCCATTGAAAAAAGGATTGCCCAAAATTAAAGGCCAAGGTGGAGAAGGGGGAAACTGCTCCCCATATCTTACTGAAGAAAGACTGACAATTTCAGGGTTCGTCTGCTCCCCCTGAACCCCGGGTAACCCTAACTGTGGGGGGCCAACCCATAGACTTCCTAGTCCACATTGGGGACAGTTATTCTGTGCTACAGCACCCCCTTGGGGAAATATCCAAAAATACCTTGGCGATTCAAGGAGCCACTGGTGACATCCAAGTTTACCCATGGACTACTGTTACTCATTTGGGGAACCAAACTAACTCACTCCTTTCTTGTGGTCCCTGGGTGTCCTGAACCCCTACTTGGCCAAGACCTACTTCATAAACTTCAGGCCAATATTAGTTTCTCTGAAGATGGTCCTCATGTGCACCAAAAGAGGGAGACCCCCCTATACACCTCTTGATTACCTGTCCCATTACTCTGGGACCCTTATTACTGGCAGAACCAGAAAGGCTTCCTTCAGAGTCTCAGGCCAAATTACTGGACCTCCTCATGCAAGAAATTCCAGTTGTGTAGGTTGAAACTAACCCTCCTGGACTGGCTGTTAATCATGCACCCCTAGTTATTGAACTCCTTCTTCATGCTACTCCTGTCAGGGTACATCAGTACCCACTCAACCTCCAGGCATAATAGGAATCTCAAAATACATTCAGAGACTAAAAGAAGCCAACGTTCTGATACCTTGTGCATAAGCTTGGAATACTCCACTGCTTCCAGTCTGAAAGCCTGGGACTGCAGACTACCGGCCAGTTCAAGACCTAAGGGAGGTAAAAAAACATGTTGTTACCCTCCACCCAACTGTCCCAAATCCTTATACACTCCTGCCTCCAGACCAAACCTGGTATTTGGTTCTTGACCTCAAGGATATCTTCTTCACCTTCCCAATTGCTCTGGTAAGTCAGCCTATTTTTGCCTTTGAGTGGACTGACCCAGACACTGGGGGTTCATCCCAGCTGACTTGGACTAGGTTGCCATAAGGCTTTAAAAATGCTCCAATGCTATTTGATGAGGCCCTAAATAAGGACCTCCAAGAATTCCGTGGAGAGCACCCAGGGATCACCTTGCTGCAGTATGTTGACTATGTCCCCTTGGCAGCCCCCAGATCTGAGGACTACCTACAGGGCACTTGAGACTTATTACATACCTTAAGATATCTGGGTTATCATGTTTCTGCAAGAAAGGCTCAACTGTGCATACAAGAAGTGACTTACCTGGGTTATACCATAGTTGAAGGCAAGCAATCCTTGTCCTCTAAAAAGAATTGAGGTGATCCTTCAGATCTCTCAAACTAAGAGACAACTTTGAGAGTTCCTTGGATCTATAGGCTATTGTCACCTCTGGATAGTGGACTTTGCTGATCAGCTCAACCCCTCCATGCCACCACAGGAGGGACTCCTTCAGATCCACCAGTTTGGACTGAAAAGGAGAGCCAAGCCTTCCAAAATTTGAAAATGGCTCTTACTCAGTCTTCTGCATTGGCTTTACCTGACCTGACCAAGCCCTTCCTGCTGTTCATAGCTGAACAATGAGGAATAGCAAAAGGGGTATTAACTCAAGCTCTGGGACCATGGCAGTGTCCCATTGCCTATCTCTCAAAAAGGCTAGACTCAGTAGCTACAGGATGTCCAACCTGCCTCTGAGCCATTGCTGCCACTGCCACAGCCTCCATAGTAAAGGAGGCCAATAAATTAACTTTTGGACAAAAACTTCAAGTTGTGGCACCTTCTCAGGGCTCCACCTGATAGGTGGCTCTCCAATGCAAGAATTATGCAATACCAGGCCCTCCTGCTTAATTCTGACACTATTGAATTCAAAGAAACCTCTGCCTTAACCCTGCAACCCTTCTGCTTGATGATGACCCACAGATGCCTATCCACAATCGCCTGGATCTGCTTTCCACAACCACCAATCTCCACCAAGACCTCACTAACCTTCCCCTGGAATGACCAGATGCTGTGTACTTCACTGATAGCAGTAGTTTCATCTTTGAAGGTAAAAGCATAGCAGGAGCGGCTGTGACCACAGAGACACAAGTTGTTTGGGCACAACCCGTAGACCAAGGTACATCAGCCCAAAGGGCCAAACTCATTGCTCTTACTCATTGCCCTGAAATTAGTGAAAGATTTAAATGTGAAATATACACAGATAGCCATTATGCCTTTGCTATGGTTCACATTCATGGGGCTGTTTACCAAGAAAGAGGACTCTTGACTTCTGCGGGCTTAAAAATCAGAAATGCCCCATATATCCTGGACTTGCTGGCTGCCATCTGGCTACCTAAGTCTGTAGCAGTAATACATTGTAGAGGTCACCAAAAAGGAACAGACTCAGTATCTAAAGGAAATGCTTTAGCAAATAAAAGTGCTTGGGAAGTCACCTTAAGATCATCCATGCAGCCTGTTACTCATCTGGTACTGGTTATATCACCCTCTCATTTGCCTCAGCTTATTTATTCAAAATCAGATCAAGAACTGGCTAGACTACTAAAGGCAAAGCAGGTGCCCCCTGAAAATTGGTACCAATTGCCAGATAGATGAATTTTGATACCTACAGCTCTGGGAAAAGACTTAATTCTTCAAATCCATCAAGTCTTGCACTTGGTGGGGGCTCCAAATTAGCTGAATTGCTTCTAAATAGATATTTTATTCCAAGATTGACTCAGCTAGCAAAGGAAGTAAGTCAGAGGTGTCCACAATGCCTCCAAGTAAATGCAAAGGCTGTCACTATTCAAGAAGGAACTTGGGTCCGAGGAACTTTTCCAGGGGAACATTGGGAGATTGATTTCACAGATATGGGGAAACCAGGATTACATGGACACAGGTATCTATTGATTTTAATAGACACCTTTACTGGATGGACTGAAGGAGACTCAACAAAATCAGAATCAGCTTTAATTGTCATCAAAAAGCTTTTGTATGAGCTAATTCCCAGATTTGGCCTTCCCTTATCCATAGGATCCAACAATGTCCCAGCTTTCATAGCTTCTGTAACTAACAAAGTAGTTCAGTTATTGCAGATTAATTGGAAACTCCATTGTGCCTACTGTCCCCAAAGCTCAGGCCAAGTTGAAAGGATTTAAATTGATCTTGGAGTAAATTGATCTTGGAGTCTGGTGAGAACTGGGTAAGTCTCCTTCCTTTTACCCTTTTGTGTGCTTGTTGTACCCTGTATGTCTCTGGAATAACTCCTTTTGAGGCAGTTTATGGAAGACCACCTCCCCTTGTCTCCCATCTTGAAAGTGCCCATTTAGCTGAAACCACTGACCACTGTTTAATTAAGTCTCTGCAGGCTCTTCAACCTGTGCTCACTTCTATCCACCAACTCTTCCGAGACCACCAAGCCAAACCTCTGCCCATACCAGAGACTCTGCTTGTTGCTAATCCAGGAGACTAAGTGCTGCTTAAGCGTCATTCCTGCAACTCTTCTCTTGAACCTCACTGGACAGGACCATACACCATCATCCTCAGCACCCTGACGGCTGTCAAAGTAGTAGGAAAACCTACCTGGATACATCATTCTCACATCAAGGTTGTCCCACCAGATGCCCAGGAAACAGATAAGTGGACTATCACATGGACTGAGAACCCCCTTAAACTTTAATTGTCAAAATGTTTTCTCTCAGTTGTTGGACAATGGTTATGATGTCCTTTGATCATAACCCATCTCTTTACACCTGGGAACTAATCACCCTGACAGGAGAACTTATAGCTAAAAATACTGCTCCCCATACTATTCTTGTTACAGATCTATGCATTGTCATGGGCTCCCACACCACCTCACTGAGATCTGCCAACTTGGGACTCAGCAATAAATGGGCCCCATCCCAAAATAAGGGCACCCCCAAAGACCTCTATGACTGTTGCTCCCAAAAGGGAAGACAAGCCTTACAAAGTATAGAATTTTATGTATTCCCTCAAGAACGGTCATCTGGAAATCCCCAACATTCTGAAATTTGTGAGGGGCACAATCAGTTTTATTGTAGTTATTGGGGATGTGAGTCCATCTCTCCCTGGGGTGATAATGATCCTTTCATAAGTCTTAAAAGATCTTCAAAGCCAATTAGTTGTTATGGAAATTGTAACCCCCTCACATTTAATTTCAAACAGGTCCATTGCTACTCTTGGAATGGAGGAAAAATTGGGGCATTTGACTCTATGTGTCTGGATATGACCCTGGAACAATTTTCCATATAAATAGAAGATGGGCCACTGATCACCCGACCAGGCCAGCCATTGGGCCACTGGCCCTACCTGCACCTTAACTCATAAAAACTATTCCCAAACATCTTACTACTACCTCTCCTGTTGCTACTCCTGCAACCAACCTAGATACTCCCTTACTGCAACCTCTTTTGGAGACTCAACCTGTCTCTAACATATAGAGTTCCCTAGACATAATGTTCCAATATTTAAATTGCAGTAATCCCAATCTCACTCTGCTGGTTGTGTTTAGACCCACAACATCCTTTTTATATAGGCATGGCCCTGACTACATCCATTGGTTCAAATATTTCCTTTCAAATTAAAAATTCCTCCTCTTTGGGAGATTCCTCCACTTGGTGGGGACAGAAACCCATCCTTACCTTAGGAACTTTTCAAGGTAATGGAACTTGAATCTGATCTGTTGTCTATAACCTTGACCCAAGATCCTATGCAAACTTATGTTCTAACTCTATTGTAATACCTAATGTTTCTTATATGCCAAGCCAACACCTGGAAGCCCCTACAGGATCTTGGTTTGCTTGCACTTTCAGGTTAACGCCTGTGTCATGCTTGATATATTTACTAGCCATAATGAGCTATGTATTCTTGTACATGTATTTCCCCAAATTTACTGGTATTCTGGCACAAGTGGAAGAGAACACTTAAATTTAGATTTTGACCTCTCTTGGCCACCATGAGCCACCCCTGTTTTAATCCCAATCCTTGTGGGATTAGGTCTATCTGAGTCTACAGCTTTAGGGGCTACAAGTTTAATAATTGGTGACAAAAATAGATAAAGATTTAGCAGCTTTAGAGCATTTAGTGTCTAAACTAGAAGAGTCTCTGGGTTCTTTAGCTGAAATGGACCTCCAAAATTGTAGAGGACTAGATTTGTTATTTATGAGGGTGGTCTATGCATAGCATTAGGAGAAGCTTGCTGTTTCTACATCAGTCACTCTGGAGTTATTCAAGACAGTATGAACAAGCTTAGGAAAAGACTCTATGAATGAGAACAGCAGCAACAAATGGACCAAAATTGGTTCCAAAATCTGTTCTCACCATCCCCTTGGCTGACCACTTTGCTCTCAGCTCTGATAGGACCAACTATTCTCTTCTTACTTGCCTTAACCATCAGACCATGTATTGTAAGGTGCCTTCTAAATCATATCCAGGCCTGATTTCAAGTTGTTAAAATGCTTGTACTTAAGAAGGTTATAACCTGTTGCCCATGCATGAATATACAATGGAGTCAAAGATTTGACTCAATGACCAAAAACAGTGGGGAATGTTGTAAGTTCAGAAATTCAAAATGTGCCTTTACAACCTGTTCTCTTCCTGTAAGGACTTAGGCAATTGCCCCCATCTGTAAGATTTGTGTTATCGTTGTTTAACTTACAATCTTGCAACACATCCACTGTGCAACCCCTTCCCTGCCACCCTGGTTCCTGTAACTGCTTGTTCCGCCTCCCTGGTTCTTACATGTTCTGGGAAAAGCAAACAAAAATTGCCTTTTATGGAGACAAACTGATCTTCAAGCTTTATCCCTTCTTCTTGCAGTATATAGCTTTAAAAACCTTTGCAAATTCGCGCCCAGCACACATTTTCCCAATTGGTTCCTGGGACAGTGTCGTTGCTGAGCTCAGCTAATAAAGCACTTTTCTTTTTATTTTAGGAGTCTGTCGTTTTTGCCCATCACAGATCACTGGACCCTCTGAACCAGATTCTGAGGAACAGATTCTCTATGCGGTCTCCATTCTGGAACCTCATGGGGCCTCCGCTGCCATTCTGGAATATGGTTCTCTGTGGCTTTCTCCACTAAGCAGTCTTTCACTTTTGCAGTTTGGAGGCTGCAAAGTTTTGAGACTTGCTGCTTTCCTTGATGCCTTCAGGCTGTCATTTCTATTCTGCACCTTCTCAGCAATGGAGACCACAGCTCTACCTTTCCAGTCCACCTCTTTACTGGAGCTTCCTTTCTGGCCAAACTCACAATGATTTAAATCATCCTTCTGGGCTCTTTGCTCTTGACTCACAACATAAATCTGGCTAAAAGCCCCCCACAATAATCATGCTATAGCCTCAACATTCAACTGCCTCAAAATTTCTTCTGCTAGATTGATTAGTCCACTGTCCTTAATCACACTCTCAGGCAAACTTTCTGGACATGAGCAAAATGTAGACAACCTTTTTGCCAAGCCATAACATACATCAACTGGAGTCCAACAACCAATGCATTCCTTCTTTCTAGTAGAAACCTCCTGAGCTTGGTTCTTTACTGGGAGGATTTCTATCAGGCTTCTGGTATTTGGAGCTCTGACCAGAATCTCCCCTACTGAGCAGCCTTAGCTGTTTCAGATCTATACATTCAGGTGACATCTCTCAACCTTACTAAACTCTTCCCACAAGCCATTCCCAAAGGCTCTTGAACCACAAGATCAGGTACAGTCACAGCAATGATTCCACACTTGGTACCACATTCTGTCTTGGTTAATTTTTTCTTCTTGTCCACTCACCATCTCTGGGGAACTTTGTGGGATGAGGTTTGCCAACACTCAGGGTAGCCTTCCATCCATGAAGGGGAGCATGATCCTTTGTCAGCACAAGTGGGGAGCCCTCCATTTATCCAGGGTAACAGGCCTGGCTAGACCTGGCTCATCTGCCATCCAGGGCGGTGCACCTGCCCTGCCTCTGTGCCTGCCCTGCATCCACTCCACAGCACCAGGTGTCCATCAGGCCACACTGCCCAGCCTGCATGACCCCCCAGGAAACTGCTTTGGCCTGTGACTGCCCAGGATAGGCTGCCTTGCATTGAATGGACTGTGCAGGGCCTGAGATCAAGCCCCCAATCACCCCCACCTCCATCCAGGGAGCCTGGCAGTTCTGCAACAGTGAGGGTGAGCCTGTGGTGTGGCCAGGTTACTGCTCAGGGCTGGGAACCCAGCTTGTTCGTTGTCCAACTCACCATGGCAGGACCAATCAACTCACAGCTGAACCTGCCCTCCTCCTGGAGGAGTGCAACAGGTGAGCCTGTGAAGGCCCAGGTAAGTCCCTTGCATGGTAGGGATGGTCAAAGACAGAGCCAGTCTCTGTCCCATCCATGTCCAGGGTAGGGTACCTAGCCTAATCACCATTCCCACTCTCTGCCTGCCCAGGGGACCATGTCAGGACCCCAACTGGCCTGCTCCACCCACACAACATTGGGGTGACCTTGTAGACCCAATGTCTTGCCCACTAAGCAGGGGATCATGCCAGGTTTGAGTGTATGCTTGTCCTTCAGGGACATCACCAGGCACTCATCAGGCCTTAGCACTGAACCCCCAGCCCCACCCAGGAACACCAGGAAGTTGTCAAGACCTCCTCACTTCCCAGGAACAATACATGGCCTGGGACTGAGCTAGTCTTGCATCCTGGAGAACTTGCTGGGTGTGCTACCTGAAGCAAAGCTGAAGAACATCCAAGGGACAGCAATGATCTTCCCAACACATGGCTGAGCTCATCCTCCATCCAGGGAATAGCTCGGGGCCCAGGATTCAGCTCATCCTTCCATCTAGGTTACCTTGCCAGAATGGCAAAGGAGCTCACAAGTTCACCATACATCCAAAGGACTGGGCCAGCCTGCAACCTGCGGGTAAGCCAGCCATGGGTCCCTGGGATTGCACAGGGCCTGGGTTTGCCCCACTCTGCATCCAGGGAACATGCTGGATTGACGGGCCCCGCTATGGTATATACATCCCTCATAGAAGGGGCACACCAATCTTTCACTAAAAAGATGGGCTTACCCTGTGTCCAGGATACTGCACCCTGTCTGCCATCCTGCCTGCTCTCCACCCAAGGGACCCCACCACGACCACACATGCTCCTGCCAGCACCCCTGAATTCAGAAGGACAGTGCAGGGGCTGAGGCTGTGCAGACCCTGCATCCCAGTGACTGCACTGCACCAGTGCTAGAGCCCAATATAGACCTGGGGGACTCCCTTGACCCTCAAACTACCCTGCTGAGACTATGCTGCACCAACTGGACCATTTGAGCCTGCAGACTCACCTCCTCTCTGGGGGATCAAGCCTGGCCCAGGAGTGTGCCCACCCCCACCACACCAGAAGAGAAGCACTCAGCTTCCAAGTGCCCTGGGGAGCCCATCAAACATCCTGGAAACAGCACTGTCCTGGGAGTGACTGGTTCAAGATGCCTTGCACATGATGGACAGTGTGTGGACTGGAACCATGCCAGCCCTGCCTCCGGAGAACAACATTGGCCTCACTTTCCTGTCCACTCACTATCCCAGGTACTGCACCTGGATTCCATCCACACTGCCAATCCCACACTTAGTCAAAGTGACCACAATGGCCTGTGAACACTCAAGTGGGCCTGCTCTGCATCTGGGGATCCTGCCAGCACCTGAGGAGACAGGCGAGATGGGTCTGCATCGCATCAAGGGAACCTTGCAGGCATGGCCTGGGATGGCACCTGCTTACCACCTGGGGGACCATGCAGGGTGGGATCGGCTAACACCCAGTGTGAACCTGTTCTCCGTGCAGAGGAGCTCCCCATTCTGTCCCCACAGGCAGGGGAGCTTGCCCTGTGTGCAGGTTAACAGGCCAGGCCCTGCACCTGGCTCATCCTGCATCCAGAGCAGTGCTCCTGCTCCACCTCTGTGCCTGCCCTGCATCCTCTCCACAGCACCAGGCATCCATCAGGCTGCACTTTCGAGCCAGCGCCATCCCCAGGAAACAGCTTAGGTCTGTGACCACCAGGCCAGGCTGCCTTGCATCCAGGGGACTGTGCAGGGCCTGGGTACCAGCCCCCACCAGCTCCCGACTCCATCCAGGGAGCCTGGCAGTTCTGAAAGTGTGAGGGTGAGGCACGCTGCCACCAGGTTACTGCACAGGGCCTGGAGCCCGGATCATCCTCTGTCCAGGCACCATGGCAGGACCTGCTGCTCATGGCTGAGCCCGCCTTCCTCCTGGGGGAGCTCTTTGGGTGAGCCTGCAAAGGCCTGGGTGAGCCCCCCTGCGTGGTGAGGACAGTGAAGCACAGAGCCTGACTCTGCATCCAACCTGTATCAAGGGAGGGTGCTGGGCTTGTGACCATGCCCGCTCTCCACCCAGGGAACTGTGCCCAGACCCCAACCAGCCTGCCAAGCCCACATGACATTGAGGTGACCTTGCTGGCCCAGTGTCTTGCCCACTAAGCAGGGGACCATGCCTGGTCCAAGTCCACAACTGCCCTTCATCCAGGGGCATGGCCATGCACCCATCAGGCTGCACTGCCAAGTCCCCACCCTCCCACACCCCCACTACCTGAACATCAGGAACTGGTCAAGGCCCCTGATATCTGGAGGGCTGAGGCCTCCTAACATCCAGGGAACCGAGCCGTCTAGATGCGACCCCATGAGCCAGCCACAGGACGTCCAGGGACTGCACCGAGCCTCCCACAATGTGGCTGAGATTGTCCTCCATCCAGGGAACAGCACAGGGCCTGGGACCCAGCTCATCCTTCTATCTGGGGGACCTCACCAGATTGACCAAGGAGCCCACAAGTTCACCCTACCTCTAAGGGATTGCACCAGCCCATAACCTGCAAGAAGCCCACCTTGGGTCCAGGGGACCCACGGGCCTTTGATTGTGCCACCTCTCCATCTGGGGAACACACTGGATTCTCGAGCTCCACTAGGGTGAGCCCATCCCACATCCATGGGGCACACCAACTGTTCACTACAAAGTTGGGCTTGTCCTATATTCAGGGCACATTCAGGGCCTAAAACCCAGTCACACCTGCATCACTGGGACAGCACCTTGCCTGCGATGGCACCCACTCTACATGGAAGACCCTACCGGGACTGAGCATGCTTGTGCCAACACCCCTGCATTCAGGACAGCACATGGGTTGACGCTGCACCGGCCCAGCAGTCCAGTGACCACACTGTGACCACACACGTGCCCGCTCTTCAACCAGAGGACCACCTTGGCCCTCAAACCACCTTGCTGAGCCCATCCTGCAGCAAGTAGATCTTGGGAGCCTGCAGCCTCACCTTTGTCCTGGGGACCTTGCCAGGCTTGTGAGTATGCTTGCTCACCCCCATCTAGGAAGAAGCCCCAGGCTTCCAAGCACCCTGGTAAATGCATCCAACATCCAGGGTAAAGTGCTGACCCAAGAGAGCCCAGTACAAGCTGCCTGGCACCCGAGGGACAGCCCATGACCCAGTACCTCACCAGCCACACCTCAAGAGAACCTCACCAGGCTGGCATCCCTACCCACTCTTCCTCCTGGGGACCTGCCTGGACTGGATAAGCCCTGCCCAGCCCACTCTTGGTCAAGGGCAGCACGCTGGCCTGTGCACACACAGACAGACCTGCTCTGCATCCAGGTAACTCTGCCAGGCTTTGACTGGATGGGAGATCCCTGCCTGCATCCAGGGGACCTCACAGGCATAGCCTGGGAAGGTGCCAGCTCACCACCTGGGGAACTGCACATGATGGGGTCTGCCCCCTCCCAGGGTGAGCACACCATCCTTGCTGGGGAGCACACAGCTCTGTCACCACAATGGGGAGCTCACCCTGTATCCAGGTTAATGGGTCAGACCCTGGACCTGGCTCATCCTCTGGCCAGGGCAGCATGGCTGCCCTGCCTCTGCACCTGCCCTGCATCAGCTCCACAGCACCAGGCATTCATGAGGCTGCACTGCCAAGCCCGTGCCACCCCCAGAGAAGGGCTTAGTCCTGAAACTGCATGGTCCAGGCTGTCTTGCATCCAGGGGACTGCATAGGGCCTGGGACCAGCTCCCAACATCCCCCTCTCCCATCCAGAGAGCCTGGAGGTTCTGCAAACCCAAGGGTGAGCCTGCAGTGTAACTGGTTTGATGCACAGGCTTGGAACCTGGCTTGTCTTCTGTCCAGGGCACTGTGGGCTGGACCTGCCAACTCTCAGCTGAGCCCACCATCAAGGGAGAGTGTGCTGGGTGAGCTTGGGAAGGTCCGGGTGAGACCCTCTGCATGGTGAGGACAGGGAAGGAAGGAGCCTGGTTCTGCACCCAACCTGCATCCAGGGGAGGGTTCCAGCCCACACACCTGCATCCAGGGGAGGGTTCCAGCCCACAACCTTGCCTGCTCTTGGACCAGGAGACCACACCTGGACCCCAACCAGCCTATGGGTCCAACATGACATAGAAGTGACCCTGCAGACCCAATGTCTTACCCGCTAAGCAGGGGACCACACCAGACCACAGTACACTCCTTTCCATCATGCAGGGGCATCACCAGGCATCCATCAAGCTGCACTGCTGAGCCCCCATTCCTGCCCACAAACCTCAGAAAATGGTCAAGGCCCATGACCTCTCAAGATGTGAGGCTTTCACATGTTTGGTGGACTGCAGTGGACTGGGACCAAGCCAGTCCTTTGTCCTTGAGACCATGAAGTTCTGCCACCCTGTGAGTGAGGCCACAGGACATCAAGGGGGTTGCACCCAGCCTCACAACAGATGGCTGAGCATGCCTCCATCCAAGGAACCGAGCAGGGTCTGGCACCCAGTAGTCCTTCCATCTGGGCACCTTGATGGACCTGAAAATGAGCCCACAAATTCACCCTACATCCAAGGGATTGTGCCAGTCTGTAACCCTGAGGGAGAGCTGGCCTTGAGTCCAGGGGACCACACAGGGCCTGGGATCATGCCAGCTCTGCATCTGGGGAATGCACTGGATTGTCAGCCTCCCTCAAGTTGAGCCCACCATCCATCCAGGGGCAGTGCACTAATCTTTCACTGCAACAGTGGGTTCGCCCAGTGTCCAGGGTACCCCACAGGGCCTGGAACTCAGCCAGTCCTGCAGTTCAGGGGACGGTGCCCTGCCTGTGATGGCACTCATTCTTTAGCCAGGGGACCCCACCAGGACCAGGCATGCTCCTTCCAGCACCCCTGCATGCAGAAGCAAAGTATGGGGCTGATGCTGCACTGGGTCCACATGCTGGGAACATGCCCTCGCACCGCCCTGCTGAGCCCATCCTGTACCAGGCAGGCCCTGTGGGCCTGCAGCCTCACCTGCTGTCCAGGGGGATCACACCAGGCCCAGGAGCCTGCATGCCACCCCCCTCCAGTCGGGGGAGAAGCCTCAGGCTTCCAAGTGCACTAGGGATCCCCATCAACATGTGGGGAAAAGTGCCAGGCCTGCATCCCCACCTGCTTGCCCTACCTGGGACCCCACAGGGAATCCATCAGCCCTGCCAAGCCCACCCTCAGTTTAGCCTGCCATGCTGGCCTGAGAACACATGGGCAGGCTCGCTCTGCATCTGAGGAACTCCACTGGCTCCTGAGCAGATGGGCAAGCCTGCCCTGCATCCTGGGGACCTTGTGGGCAAGGCCTGAGGTAGCGCCCCCTCACTACCTGGGGGACCATGTGGGAAGGGATCTGCCACCACCCTTGGCGAGCACACCCTCCATGCGGGGAGAGCCCACTCTGTCGCCACAAGGGGGAGCTCATCCTGTATACAGGGTAAGGGGTGGGGCCTGGACCTGGTTCATCCTCCAGACAGGGCAGCACTCCTGCCCCACCTCAGACCCTTCCCTGCATCCACTGAACAGCACCAGGCATCCATCAGACCCCACTGCCGAGCCTGCAAGACCCCAGGAAATGGCTTAGGCCTGAGGCCTCCTGTGCCAGACTACGTTGCCTCCAGGGGACTGCTCAGGGCCTGGGAACCAGCCCTCAAGCCCCCCCCACCTCCATCCAGAGAGCCTGGCTATTTGCAACCACAAGGGAGAGGCAATGTGTGACCAGGTTACTGCACTGTGACCAGGTTACTAAACAGGGTCTGGAATCATGGGTGCCCTCTGTCCAAGGCACTGCATGTGGCACCTGCAAAGTCTCAGCTAAACTTGCCCTCTTCCTGGGGGAGCGGGTCAGATGAGCCTGTGAAGGCCCCAGTGAGCCCCTCTGTGAGGTGAGGACAGCAAAGCACAGTGCCCAGCTCTGCATCCAACCCATATCCAGGGGAGTTGGCCATCCCCACTCTACACCCATGGGACCACACCATTACCCCTGCCTGCCTGCCGAGCCCATAGGACATCAAGGAGACCTTGTGAAGTGTATGTCTTGCCCCATGAACAGGGGCCTGTGGTAGGTCTGAGACAAGGCCTGCCTTTCACCCTGGGGCATTGCTAGGCACTGCCAAGCCCCCACTCCCACCTGTATACCAGGTCTCCATGGCTGAGGCCTCCACATGTGTAGCAGACTGTGGGTGGGCCAGGACTTAGCTAGTCTTGTGTCCTGGAGACCTGTCTACCACCCTGCCAGCCAAGCCACAGGACCTGCAAGGGGTTGCAATGAGCCTCCCAAGAGGTGGCTGAGCTCACTCTCCATCCAGGGAAACGCACAGAGCCAGGGACCCAGCTGGTCCTTTGATCTGGGGTACCTCACCAGACCAGCAAATGAGACCATGAGTTTACCCTACATTCAAGGGACTGCACTGGCTCTTAAACCTGCAGGCCAGCAGGTGCTGGGTTCCAAAGACCACAGGGATCCTGGGATTGCAACTGCTATGCATCCTGGGAAAGGGCCAGATAGGTGAGCTCCCTGGGGTGAATCAACCCCACCTTCAGGGGGAGGGCACCTGTCTTTCAGTACAAAGATGGGCTGACCTGGTGTCCAGGGTACTGTGCAGAGCCTTAGTTCTGCATCCAGGGGACCCACCCTGCCTGTGATGGCACCTGCTCTCTACACTGGTGACCCCCTGGGACCACATACCCTCATGCCAGCATGACCACATTTGAAAAGAGAGTGCGGTGGCTGATGCTGCCTCAGCCCCACATCCCAGTGACAGCACCATGCCCAGGCCCATGCCTTCTCTCGACCCAGATGATCACCTTCACCCTTGAACTGCCCTGCTGAGCCTGTCCTGCAGCAAGTGGACTCTATGGGCCTGTAGCCTTGCTTATTGTCCAGGGGCTGCACCAGGCCAGTGGGCATGCATGCTGCCACATCCTCATGTCCCATTATCTGGGGAGAAATGCCAGGCTTCCAAATGCCCTAGTGAGCCCATCTGACATCCAGGGAAGAGCCCTGACCTACATGCACCTGGTTCAAGCTGCCTGGCACCCAAAGGACAGTGTGTGGCCCAGGACCACACAAGCCCTGAATCCACAGAACTGCTCTGGGGCCCTGTCCCAGCCTACTTACCCTCCCAGGGACCCCACAGAGACTCCATTTACCCTGCAGAGCCTGCGCTTGGTGGAAGGCACCACGCTGGCCTGTGAACATGTGGGCGGGGCTGGTCTGCATCCAGGGAACCACATCTACCTCTGAGCTGATGGGTGAACTGGTCCCATATCCAGGGGACCTTGCAGGCATGACATGGAATAGTGCCTTCACACCATCTGGGGTACAGCACAGGGTGGGATCTGCCACCATCTGGAGTGGGTGGGCCTGCTGACTGGGCCAGCGTCCCTGCTGAGGAGTGCACTGCTCTGTCAGTACCTTATCCAGAGTAACAGGCGGGGCCCAGGACCTGGCTCATCCTCCCTCCAGGCAGGGCCGCAGACCTCCCCCTCCTCTGCGCCTGCCCTGCATCCTCTCCACAGCACCAGACTTCCATCGGGCACCACTGCAGAGCCCGCACGAGCCCAGGAAATGGCTTAGATCTGTGACCACCTGTGCCAGGCTGCCTTGCTCCCAGGGGACTATGCAGGGCCTGGGACCGAGCTCTCAACCTCCCCCTACCTCCATCTGGGGAGATTGGTGGTTCTGCAACCACAAGGGTGAGCCTGCAGGACAACCTGGTTACCTCGGAGGGCCTAGAACCCAAGTGGTTCTCATCCAGGGCACCATGTGGGGGACCTGCCAACTAGCAGCTGGCGAAGACTACTCTTCTGCAGGAGCATGTTGGGTGAAACTAGGAGGGCCCGGGCGAGGCCCCGTTGTGTAGTGAGACAGCTAAGCACAGAGCTTGGTTCTGTGCCCAATCTGTATTCAGGAGCAGGTGCTGGGCCCGCCACTGTGACCACTCTCCTCCCAGGGCATCAGGCCAGGAACCCAACTGGTTGCCCAATAAGCCCAATAAGCAAGGGACCGAGCCAGGTCCAAGTCCACACCTGCCCTTCATCCATGGGTATTGTGAGGCATCCATCAGGCCACTCTGCTGAGTCCCCCTCCTCCAGGAACACCAGGAAATGGTCAAGGCCTGTGACCTCTCCAGGACTGAGGCCTCCTGACATCCCTAGGAATGCCAGAAGGCCAGGACAGAGCCAGTCTTGTGGTCTGGAGCCTGTGCCAGTCAGCCAACCTGTGAGTGAGGCCACAGGACATCCAGGGGACCATGTGCAGCCTCCTTACAGATGGCTGAGCTTCCTCTCCATGCAGGGAACTGCACAGGGCCTGAGACCCAGCTTGTCCTACCATCTGGGGGACCTCAATGGGCCAGCAAATGAGTGCACTAGTTCACCCTACATCCAAGAGATGGGATCAGCTCATAACCCTGCAGGTGAGCCAGCCTTGGGTCCCAGGGACCACACGGGCCTGGGATCATGGCCATTCTGCATCCAGGGAATGTGCTGGATTAGTGAGCTCCCCCTGGATGAGCCACATCCAGGGGGAACGCACCAACCTTTCACTGCAAGGTGGGTTCCTCCCATGTCCAGGGTACCCTGCAGGGCCTGGAACTCAGGGGAGTGTGATGTGCCACTCTCTACCTGGATGACCCACTGGGGCTGTGCACACTCCTGCCAGCAACCCTGCATTCAGAAGGACAGCACAGAGGCTGATGCTGCAGTGGCCCTGAATCCCAGTGACCACTCGATATCGTTGCCCATGTGCACTCTTGATCCAGCCGACTGCCATGGTACTCAAACCGCCCTGCTGAGCCCTTCCTGCATCAAGCAGACCCTGTGGGCCAACACCTTCATCTACTGTTCAGGGGACTGTTCCAGGCCAGTGAGTGTGCCTGCTGCCCCCTCATCTGGGTAGAAGCACCAGGCTTCCAAGCACCCTGGTGAGCCTGTTCAACATGCAAGGAAGAGCTCCGACCTGGGAGTGCTTTATTCAAGCTGCCTGGCACCCGAGGGACTGCCTGTGGCTCAGGTCAGCATCAGCCCCACCTCTGGAGAACCATGACTGGCCTTGTTACCGCCCACTCTGTGTCCCTGGGACTGTGCTCATGACCCTGTGAAGCCCATGCTCACTTAAGGGCAGCAGGGTGGCCTGGGAACAGGCTGGCATGTCTGGTCTGCATCTGGGGAACCCCACCAGCCTATGAGCGGATGGGAGAGCCCCCTGCATCCAGGGGACTTGGGGGCATGGCTTGGGATGGTGCCCACTCACCACCTGGGGGACTGTGTGGGATGTGATCTGCCACTGCCTGGCATGAGCCTGCCCTCCTTGCAGGGGAGAGCACTGCTCTGTCACCTCCCTGAAGTTCTCCCTGTATCCAGGATAATGGGCGGGGCCTGAACCTGGCGCATCCTCCTTCCAGGATAGCGCACCTGCCCGGCCTCTGCGCCTGCCCTACATGTACCCCACAGCACCAGGCATCCATCATTCCACACTGCTGAGCCTGCATGACTCCCAGGAAATCCCTTAGGCCTGCAACCACCTGGGCCTTGCGGCCTTTCATCCAGAGGACTGAGTAGGGCTTCAGAACAATCCCCAAATTCCCACCACCTCCAAGGCAGCCTGTCAGCTCTGCAACCTCGAGGGCGAGCCCACACTTCGAGGAGGTCACAGCAGAGGGCGTTGAACCAGGCTCTTCCTGAGGCCAGGACACCAGAAGTGTGACTTGCCAACTCTTGGCTGAACCGCCCTCCTCCCACAGGAGCCCATAGGGTGAGAATGCAAAGGCTGAGACACGGTGAGGAGAGCGAAGCACTGAGTCCAGTTCCACACCCAACCCCTATCCAGGGGAGGATGCTGGGCCCACGACTGGGATTGCTTTCCTCCCAGGGGACCGTGCTAGGAACCCAACCACCCTGCCTAGCCCACAGGGCATCGAGGTGACCTTGCCATTCCAGTTTCTTGCCCACTCAGCAGGAGACCATGCCAGGTCCCAGTCCTGCCTTTCATTCCAGGGCATCACCAGGCATCCAAATCCCACTGCCAAGTCCCCACCCCCACCTGTTCACCAGGACATGGTCAGGGCCCACTACCTCTCAAGGGCTGAGGCCTCCACATGAGCAGGGGCCATGGCCAGCCAGGATGGAGCCAGTCCTGCATCCTGGTGACTGCAGCAGTCTGCCACCCTTCCAGCCAGGCCACAGAACATTCTGGGATTGTAGTGAATCCCAAATATGGCTGAGCTCATCCTACATCCAGGGAACCATGCAGGCCCTGGGAACCAACTCTTCCTTCAACCTGGGAGACCTTGCCGGACCAGCGAGTTCACTCTACATCCAAGGGACTGTGCTGGCCCATAACTCTGAGGGTGAGCTGGCCTTGGGTCTGGGGACCACAGAGGGCCTGGGATTGTGCCAGCTCTGCATCCAGGCAATGCCCCAGATTGGTGAGCTCCACCTGAGTGAGCCTGTCCCCAATACAGGGAGAGTGCACTAATCACTCCCTGCAAAGGTGGGCTCACCTCATATCCAGGGTACCCCAAGGGGCCTGAAACCCAACCAATCCTGTCCATGGGACTGAGCCCTGCCTGCAATGGCACACACTCTCCACCCATTGGACCCTGCCTGGAAGGCGCAGGCTCCTGTCAGCAACCCTGCATTCAGAAGGATGGCACAGGGCTGATGCTGTGCCAGGATGGCATCCCAGTGAACACACCATGCCCATGCCCAGGCCTGCTCTCAACCTGGGAGGCTGCCCTGGCCCTTGAACCGCCCTGCTGAGCCCGTCCCCCACCAAGAGAATCCTGCAGGCCTGCAGCCTCGCCTGCTGTCCTGGGACCACAGGGGACCTTCCAGCCTGCCTACCTGTGCCCCACTGTCCCAGGGAGAACAAGGATTCCACATGCCCTGATGAACTCATCTGACATCCAGGAAGAGCACCAACCTGGAATTGTCTCTTCAAGCTGCCTGACATATGAAGGACAGCAGGTGACCCAGGACTGTGCCAGCCCCATCTCCAGAGAACAGCTCCTGGATCGCATCCCCACCCACTCTCCGTCCCAGGGACTGCCTGGGCTCTGTCCACCCTTGCCAAGCCCGGGCTTGGTCAAGGAGATCACTCTGGCTTGTGAACACAAAGGAGGGGCCCTCTGCATACAGAGAACCCCACCTGCCTCTGAGTGGATGGGTGAGCCGCTCTGCCTCCTGGAGACTTTGTGGGCACAGCCTGGGTTGGGATCTTTGTTACTTTTTTCTCATTGCTGGGACAAAACACCCAACACCCAAATGAAGGAAGGAGAGGTTTATTTAGTTCACGGTGGAGATTTCTGTCCATAATCAGCTGGCTCCAAGGTCTTTACTGGCAGGCTTTCTATCAGCCTTCTGTTGTTTGGGGCTCTGACCAGAATCTCCCCTGCAGAAGAGCTTAAGCTGTTCCAGCTCTGTACATTCAGGTAACATCTCTGAAGCTTTCCACTGCTCTGTCACCATGAGAGGGTGCTCACCCCACATCCAGGGTAACAGGCTGGGCCTCAAACCTGGCTCATCATGCAGGGCAGCAGGCCTGCCCCACCTCTGCTCCTGACCTGCACCACATCAAAGTACCAGGCATCCTTCAGGCCCCACTGCCGGGCCCGCTTGAACCCCAGGAAATGGCTTAGGCCTACAACCAACTGGGCCTGGCCACCTTGCATCCAGGGTGCAGCACAAGCCTCAGGGAGAAGCCCCAACCTCCCAGCACCTCCTTCCATGGAGCCTGGAAGTTCTGCAACTGTGAGAGCAAGTCTCACATACAACCATGTTACTGTGCAGGGCCTGGAACCCAGCTCATCCCACAGGGTGCCAATTCCAGGCTGAACCCACTCTCCTCTCAGGGGAGTGCCCCTGGTGAGCTTGCAAAGACCAGAGTGTGGCCCCCCTGTGGTTAGGAGAGCAAAGCAGGGAGGCCTGTTCTGCATCCCACCTGTATCCAGGGGAGGGTGCCAGTCCCTAAGCATGCCCACTCTCCATCCAGGGGACTGTGCTGGGCCCCCAAAGTTTCCTGGGCCTACACAACATCAAGGTGACAAGAAAATAGTCAATCCATTATCTTGCCCACTAAGCAGGGGACTGAGTCAGGTCCAAGTCAACACCTACCTTTCATCAAGGGGCATCACCAGGCATCCATCAAGACTGGCTCCTGAGGTTGCCTCTCCCAGTATAAAAGGAAATGATCAAGACCCATGACTTCTCGAGGGCTGAGGGCTTCTCAGAACAGGAGACCTCACATGGCAGCCCGAGACCCATCTAGTCTTGCACCCTGGAGACCATGTTAGTCTACCACCTTGTGAATGAGACCACAGGCATCCAGAGGACCATGCCAAGCCTCCCAAGCAGTGGCTAAGCATGCCCTACATCCCGGAAACCATGCACAGCCCGGAACCCTGTTGATCCTTCTATCCAGGGGACCTTGCTATACCTGTGCATGTGCATGAGCTCACCCTGCATCCAAGGGACTTTGCCTTATAGTGAACCTGCTGGTTCACCAAGGCACTGGGAAGCCTCACCCTTGTCTCCTACCTTTCCCATATCTCATAGTGCTTAGGGTCCTTTGCTGCCAACCCATACCTTTATGTCAAAGAGTTCCAATTTGTGTTTTATTCCTGTAACTTCCTAATAGCTGTCTTTGCTTTAATATCTGTCTTTGATTTCACAAGGATAAAAGGTCTTATTCCTTTTGATTCTTATTTCAAGTGGTCTCTCTTAATGATCTACAAAAAGGTTCTCAGTTGTGTATTTATACTTACAAATTTAACAACTATAAAAGAGTCACAATTCAAATTGGCCCAATATATGGCAGTGTACTATGATTGTGCAGCTGTTTGGTTGTTAAACTGTACATATTTCTATGTTCAATCTGTGCAGGTTGTCTATATATGTCTCTTTGTTTGTCACACCCATGAACAGCTGCTTTTGTATTTGAAGTAAACAAATTTTTCTTTCCCATTTGTGAACTATTGGTTCAAATTTAAATGTGGGTTATACCTCTAAAGGCATGCTTCCAGCTGAGTTGCCTGCTGGTCAAAATGATTTTAAAATTGGTTGTGTAAATTTAATATATACTATCATTTATATCTCATGAGGTGAGAGTCTCACATTGTTCAAAAGTAATATGTTAAATGTGGTTGGGGTCTTTCTAGGTCATCAAAAAATTTAAGTTATTAGGATAATTAAACAAAATCCTTGGTAGGGGGGAGATTAGCAGATAGTGCTTCAATTGATGAATAGGAAAGTAGCCACCTGGTAACATTTAACCAGTTCCTGTTCATTGATGGGAAACCTCAATAATCTCCATGGCCTTATGGGAGACACCCCAACTAAAGTTATAAAACTATATTACTACAATATGTTCACATTGTTCATCATCAAAAAATTAATGTAATATGGTTTTTATTTAAAGGAGCTCTCATACCAAAGTTTTATATGGTTAAGACAATTCATTATTGCTGATCCTGTGGTATATCAAATGTATTCATGCCTGCAGGGATACAAATCTTCTAAAATGTAAAATAGGGATTGTTTATGATGACT